>JAODAL010008464.1:0-117452 GCA_025379985.1 Phyllomedusa bahiana
GCCCCCGATTCTTAAATCCCATATTCGGCTCCTCCGGTGTTTAGCAAAAAACTGACACAACCCCCGAGTAACGGATTTTTACCGCCAACCCCCGCCCTGATTTGACTACTGCCCGCCGCTGCCTCGGGTGAGCCCCCGTTTCCGCTACTTTCTTGGACCTACGAAACGGGGGGTTTTTTTCCCCCTGGGGCCCCTTTTGGGTTTCCCCACCTCACACTGCTTGAAAACCCCGCGACTCACGGCCATACAACCCAAAATTTCTGGGTGCGCCGCTGCCGGGGGGCAAGCTTTACGCCCCTTTTTCTCCTTACGATGATGAAGCCCTTGCCCTCACCCGGCTCCCAAAATGGCCCGGGTTTTGGCTAATCATCATCTATTTGTGTTTTTATCGTCACTGCTGTCCTCATCACCGGGTTTTTTATACCCAGGCTGACCTCTCACAACTTTACCCCCCATGCCCCTCTCCACATCTTTATTTGGGTGGGCCCACTGCAAAAGAAAAAAAGGCGACATTGGCCCCAAATTTTTTCGCTGCCAAGTAGCTGCTGGGAAATTTCCCTCCCAAAATTTTGGGGCATCCCCGCAAAAATAGTGGCCTGGGGCCCAGACCAAAATTGTAGATCTCCCGGGCTGGGGGGGAAAAAAACCCCCCCGGGTGGGGGCAAGGGGGGCTGAGGCAGGGGAGGGGCCCCTGACCCCCCCGGGCCCCGGGCCCAATAATTTGGGTTGGGGTCTGAGGGGTTTCCCCCCGACCTTGGCTGGGGTTGTCAGGGTGTCATCTGGGAGGAAGTGGATGGACCTTGTCAACCCAAACAAAACCCTTGGGTTGCTGAAAAAACACACGGTCCCCTAGGGGACCGCGGGGAGTTGTGGGGCCCCAACCCAGTGAACCCCTTTCTGCGGGGTCCCCCCTTTCTGTGCTGCGACCTGGGCCTGTTTTCCCGGAATGTTTGTTGCCACTGCCACCCCGCAGGTGCAGAGCCTGCCACCTCTCGTCTGACATACTGTTTTTTTTCAAAAAAGTCCCGACCCCTGTTTGTGAAGATATCTGTATATGATAAATATACCAACCCGTTTTTTTTCTCCAATTGAAAACCCCGTAACAAACTTGGGTAAAACCCCTTGGGGTATTTTTTGCGTCCACAAAAAGGCCAGGGAAAAAAAATTTTTTATGGGGTCGTTTAAAAACACTGTGTTTTTTACTAAATGTAAAAGCACAAACAGGTTTAAATTTAAAACTTCGGAAATAAAATTTGGGCTCAGGAAAAATTTATATTTTTGGGTTGAAAAAGACGGTTTTTTTTTGTCAGCCACCAGCAAAACAACGCTTAATTACCCCGGATGTAAATTGCACCAAAAAATTGAGCCGCCAAAATAGTAGCTTGTAGCGTGTTACAATTGCGTGTTTTTTAGCCCCAACAAAAGAGATACATTTGTAATTAACCTTTGCTTGTAAATTGGGTACGGAAAAAGTATATTTTTGGCGTTGAAAAAGACGGTTTCTTGGGGTCAGACACCACAAAAAAACGTTTAAATTAACCCCTGGATGAAAATTGCGCAATAAAGAAGCCCAAAAATTAAGGGGAAATTTGTATTGAAAAAAACGCTGTTTCTTTAAATGAATACAAAGGAACGGGTTAGACCCCACTTGGATATTGAATGTTATGCAGCTGCAGTGGACGCCACGGGATTCGACCCAATACCCCAAAAAATTAGAATAAAAAACATTGGGGAAAAAGTTCTGAGACAAGCGAGACACCCCCAAAAATCGTGTATAAAATCAGTTCTTCAGTAACAATCAGCCCGGCGCACCTTCCCTGATCAGTATTGAAGGGGGGTAGCCCCGCGTGCGCCCGGGCTTATTAGTGCGGGGGGACCACAAATCCCGCCGTTTTCCCGATTTGGTTCATCTCTGCCCCAAAGTCATAGGTATGCCCCCTTCCTCCCAAGGCTTTGCCCCATGTGCGCCCTGTGCTGCAGCCATTTTATCAATCAAAAGCCACTTCGTTTTACCCCAAGTACCCCAAACTTCGCTTGTTCAGAACCGAAGTTTTCCTGAAAATTTTAAAAGAAAATTTCCCCTTCGTTAGAAAACGATTCGCCCCTTCTAAGAAGACACAATTAAACATTTATGAAGAGTTGTTCAGGTTCAAACCCAGGACCACAGTGTTGCACGGCAATAGTGCTAATCATTGCACCACTGGGCTGCCCAACTTACAACTACATAAAACGTGTGCAACTTTTTGTATAATTTATTGTCACATGTTATCATTCACCACAGGCAATCTAAAAAAGCCACATGGCTTACAATCGTCCCTGGTCACCCGGCACAAGGTATTCCCTTTTTGGGACAGTCATGTCTTGTAATGCGCCGTGCACCTATGTGTCCATCACTATACTGAGTTTGTTTATCCCCTGGACATAAACAACAAGTGTTACTTTATGGTGACTACAATTAGAGAACTTGGAAAACAAGATACATCGATACAGAAAGTGGAAAAAAAGTGTTATCTCTATTTGATGAAATCGGAATACCCCTTTAAGGTCAAAAATAATGTTTCTCGAAGAAGGAACATGTTGGTTTCAACACAGGTTACACCAAACTTAAATTTTTAGGTTGAGATGTCCCAACCAAAAGTTTTTCTCTAAGCCTAACCTTACCCATAACCGTAACCCTAAGCCTAAACTGTGGTTAGGGAAGTTTAAGGAATTTTAGAGATTTTCCCTACCGGTCCTATAAAGCAACAGCCGAACTTCCAGTTTGATGTCCAATCAGACGTCGCTTCCAGTAACTTCAACATAGGCCCAATGTAATGGTAACCAAAAGTAATGTTAAACGATGTGTTCAATGCCACTTCTTGTTACTTTAATATAAGCCTAATGTTATGGCTGCAGGAAGTGGCGTTGAATGTCATATCCAACATCACTTCTGGTTACTATAACACTGGAACTATGTTAACATAAGAGAAATTTGGAGGTTGGACAAGACATCAAACTGGAAGTTAGCGTTGCTTGACAAGGAAGCTTATCCCTAAAATCCCAAGGCTATGATCGATTTTTTTTGGCAATGTTTGACAAAAAATGATTCTGGCTCATCCAAACCTGAGTGCTTTAGTTATGATTATTGTTCTTTAGTGAAAACTTTCAAACTTTAAACAGGTTGTCCAATTAAAAAAAAATACTTGACATTTGGGCCATGGTGGACAAAAAAAAGAAAATTTCTTGATACTTACCTAGCTGTCCCCTGCTGCTGCCGCTCAAGAGTTATCCAAGGATTTTTTCCTCCTCACTTCCAGGCTTTGTCCCATTGTAGACAATGAAGCATCAGCCTCTCCAGCTTGTTTTGATGAGAACCATCAAGTAGAGTGGTTTGGCGGGGAGCTCCGAAACGCCAGCAACAGGGAACAGCTAGGTAACTATTAGGGTACGGTCACATTTTAAGACTCTGGCCCTTATCTTATTGTCTTTTGAATGGTTTTGGGAGGACGGCTCTGTCTGTGGTTTGCGGATTTTCCCGTCCCTTGTCACTGTATCTGCCCAAAAACTGGGCAGAAGATTGTGCATGTTTCGAGTGTTTTGAAACCCCGCCAATGTGAAAATCCTGCCAGTAGAAAAACCATGCAGTGTAGACTACTGGGTGGATTTTCCATTCAAGTCTATAGAGATGACAGTTTTCAGACAGTTTCCAAATCCGAAACTTTAACTTTAAACTCCTGGGCCCTAATGCAAAAATTTAAATGAGCCCCCCAGCCCCACTTACAATGCTGGTGTCTCCTTATGTGGCAGAAGAGGTTTTGGGCCCCCTCAGGCTGCAGGGCCCGGTAGCAATTGCTACCTCTGCATCCCCTATAGCTACACCCCTTATGTACCCATAGAACTCGAAGGAAAGAGTCATCCCAGTACTGCTCAACAGAGGTTTGGGGTCTTTGAGTTCTGATTGCATCAAAAATTACTGGGTGGTGCTCAGCAAAGTATAGAAATAAGTTGAAAGAAAGCAGATTCTCCGTAGAACTCACCATTAAGAGAAATTTGAGTGATGTTCCAAAGCAGGGTACATATCATACAAAAGGCACGTCCATGTGGACGTTGTTTTGGCCTGCAACCATTGCTCAAAGCCTGAGGCCTCTAGGGGCAGGAGTGGTGAACCGACCATAGGTCAACACATCGGGGGATATGTTCAAAACTGGCTGCGCCAGCTTTCTCTTGTGTCTTGCACCAAAAACCATGTCGTGGCGTATGTCCGAAATATTTATAAGAGGTCTGGCGCATATCTGACACAGCAGGGGCGTCGCTAGGCTGTTTTATTCGGGGCTCGGGCCCCGAATAAAACAGCCTGTGCCCCGAGTCTCCCGGGCTCCAGGCCTCTGGCTGGGCCTGGAGCACCGACTGGCCCTTAGCTGCATGTGCGTCCGATGGACGCACACACAGCCCCCGGGCTTCTGCGGAGCAGAGACCCGAGCGCTCCCTGCCCCGCAGACAGTGTCGGACCCGCAGGTCCGACACACGGGGCCGGGGTCCTCACAGCGTTTGAGGACCCGCCGCGGCCCCGTGCGCCTCAGCCGGAAAGCATCGGATAGAAAATCACGTCATCGCGACGCTCCCTGTCCTCGGGCGCACAGCGCGTCATAGGCCGTGCGCCCGAGGAGCTGCCGGAGGAGCGCGCGGCTGAAGAGGACAGAGCGCCGCTCGCCGGGGGATTTTAAGGTGAGTATTAAGTTGTTTTTTTTTAAAGCGTTTACCTGCCGCAGTGCCCCTATATACTGCCTGTGCCCCTATAATGCCTGCCTGTGGCCCCCATATCCCTGCCTGTGGCCCCCATATCCCTGCCTGTGGCCCCTATAATGCCTCCCTGTGGCCCCCAACCCCTGCCTTGGCCCCCATAATCCGTGCCTGTGCCCCTAAAATGGCTGCCTGGGGCCCCTATAATGGTGCCTGTGGCCCCATACCACTGTCTGTGGCCCCCATACCACTGTCTGTGGCCCCCATATCCCTGCCTGTGCCCCTTAATCCCTGCCTGTGCCCCTATAAATGCCTGCCTGTGGCCCCAAAATACTGCCTGTGGCCCCCATATACTGCTCGTGGCCCCCATATCCCTGTCTGTGCCCCTAAATTGCCTGCCTGTGGCCCCCATATCCCTGCCGTGGCCCCATATCCCTGCCTGAGCCCCCAAACCACTGTCTGTGGCCCCCATATTCCCTGCCTGTGCCCCTATAATGCCTGCCTGCGCCCCCCATATCATGCCCGTGGCCCCCATATCCCTGCCTGTGGCCCCTATAATGCCTGCCTTGGCCCCCATATCCCTGCCCGGACCCCCATACCCTGTCTGTGCCCTAAAATGCCTGCCTGTGGCCCCCTTTTCCCTGCCTGTGGCCCCCATATCCCTGCCTGTAGGCCCCTATAATGCTTGCCTGGGCCCTTATAATGCCTGCCTGTGGCCCCTATAAATGCCTGCCTATGGCCCCCATATGCCTGCCTGTGGCCCACAAAGGCCTGCCTGTGGCCCCCATATCCCTGCCTGTGGCCCCCTTATGCCTGCCTGTTCCCCTATATACCCTCCTTTGCCCCCCATATACTGCCTGTGGCCCCCATAAAATGCCTCAGTGCCCCTATATACCTGCCAGTGCCCCTATATCCCTGCCTGTGCCACCCTATATATGCCTGTGCCCCCCTTTGTATACTGCCTGTGCCCCCTGTATACTGCCTGTGCCCCCCTAATACTGCCTGTGGCCCCATATACTGTTTTAGTGCCCCTATTATACCAAAACTGAAGGGACTGCTTTTACCTATAATTAAGGAGTTGCTGGAAATGTGAGGTTTCTAAATAGGGTTGTCCAAATCCTCAGGGAAAAAGTATTGGCCTGGGAGCAATCAGCATGAAGGTGTGAACCGGATGGAGAAGAAAAGGGGAAAATGAACGACGCTGATCAGAAAAGGGCGTCTCTGGTGAGTTACTAAATGTAACTGCAGTGCATCACTTATATGTCTGCAGAGTCTACATCAAAATTGTATTACCACTATATGGTCACTGTTTGGCGGTGTATATGTAATCAGAACCTGTGTGCAAATGGATAGTCACATGTGGGGGACGCGTTTGGTCAGGGTCTGGCAGGATTATTTGAGCCTTAAGTAGGAATCGTTTGGGGGCTTGGTTGTGTAGGAGGGTTTTTAGTAACAATCACTTGTCTGGTAGATTTTGCTCCATGTATCGGTGTATGTTTTTTGGGGACTGTTTAGGGGGTATTGTCATAAAGAAGGTGGAAGTTCTGAAAAAGGTAATTTGTCATTGGTGATTTTTACAGTACAGTGACTGCTGAGGAGATGGACGGGATCTGTGTGGAATGTGCAGAAAATTAGTGACAGGAACAGAAGGTTTTTCTCTGTAAAAAAACATCCGCAGTTCAAAATGAGGCGTGAAAAATGTCGTGTGAACCCAGCCCTACCCAGAAAAACACAAAGGGCTCGAGCCCCGGATGTTTTAGGACCCTAGCAACGCCCCTGTGACACAGTTTTGTCCGCGCCAATTCTTAGGGGCTACACGTGCACATTCTAAGATTAGACCATATTTATGTGAATATGACTTTGATCCTAATCTGAAGCACAACACTTTCACAAATATAAGACTAATTCATGCTAAAGGGCCGTGTAATGGTGACATTGGAAAGATATTGGAGCTTGAAAGGCTTTTTTTGGTCTGGTGAATGTTTCCGTGATGTCACAGGTTTTTTTTTTTTTTTGCATTTGGCATCTGGAAGGATTTAAGACTGAACCTTCTCCCTCTTGGCAGGACACCTCTTACCATTCAGTTCGCCTCCTCTATACCTGCGCACTGCGCCTCACACAAGCCGGTGCCAGGAATTGCTTTGATTGTCATAAGTAGAGACACCTTGCAGAGAGCCAGGCAATGAAACAGACAGTGGGAAATCAAGCTTCCATATAGTCAGGAACATCTTCACACCGCTCGAATCCAATGGCAGTCCCCAAAAAAAAGCCGGGAAAAAATTTGGGAACTCTGTGGGAACCAGCAGGGAAATTAAAAAATTTTTTTGTTCCTGTGTTTCAAGAAAGGACCTCGCTTTTAAAAGGGGAAAATACTGCCGGGGCCTGTGATGTTCTACAAAGGGAAAAAAAATCCCTTAAAAAGGAAGGGTTTTTTTAAAAAATTACAAAAAATTGGAAAAGCGAATTTGTCAGAATTTAAGCAGAGGGTTTAGTCTACAAAAACCCCCCAGAAAGCCAAAAACAGCTACATTTTACCCCTAAGGTTGAGGTGTCCATTAAGGCCCGGAAAAAATTTTCTTATGGGCATAACTTTAGCCATAGAAGAACTTAAAAAGCCGGGCTAGAAAACCCACTCAGGGTAGAAGAATATTGTACCCCTGAACTAAAAATGTATTTGCCATGTTTTCTGCAATGGGGGCACAGATGATGAGGGGGCAAGAAAAATCGTTTCCCTTGGGCAAAACTTTTTTGGGATTAAAAAAAGATATTGTATTTGCTATAGGGCCCCCCTAGAATTTTGGGGGGCCCCAAAATTTGGGGGAAGACCATTAACCCATGGGGGGGGGACTAAAAATCTATAGCATCCCGCTTTTAGGGCCCCCCAAAGGTTTTAGGGGACCCCACTCAGGGGTTTTAAAAAACCCTTTTAAACCCCTGGGGGGAAAACTATAGTCACAGCAACCCCGCAAGTGTGATGGGGCCCTTGGTTTAGGGGCCCAACTCAGGTGCAAGAAAATTGTACTCATGGGTGTAACTAAAGCCATTGCAGCCACAACAGCACCTCTAGGACTCACTCAGATGGAAGAATATTGTACCCATGAGCTAAACTATATAGCTATAGTGGCTGTGCCCAGAGGATTAGGTGCAAATTGTACATTGTAATGGTGTACCCATGGGCGAACTTTAGCCATAGAAGACATTGTATCTGATATGGGCCCCATAGAATGAGGGGGCCCACCCAGGTGCAAGACTATTATACCCATGGGAGTGACTATATCTACAGCAGCAGATGGTGATTTCTAACCCTCACAGTTCATACATAGTGTGACATTTTCCTGCAGGTCTAGCAATGTGGTGTATCTGACTATGTGTGTGCAAAGTCCCACCCCAGGACTCTATGTGGGGAAACTGGGCAGAGACTCAGCCAGCGCATGAACTCACACAGATTCACCATTAATAACAGCAGGACAGAGCTCCTAGTGGCCGCTCATTTCTCCAGAGATGACCACTCAATTGAAGATTTGTGGGTTATGGTTTTAATGGGACATTTCAAGATGCAGAGGGAGAGGATGGACTTAATTTGGACTTAATATTCATGACAGTTTGTCACACATGAAATGTAAGGGTCACTATTTTTCCAATAGTTGTTTAGTATGACGGCGTCTGTTACCTCGGTGATAGTGTCGTCACTTCCTGGAGGCGCCGTGTATTCAGTGGGTCTGTTGCTAGATTCGGGCGCCCACGTGTTTCCGGTGGCGTCCCGGAAGTCAGTGCCTCTGTGATCGGGGGAAGGAGGAAGCTGCGAACAGGTGAGTGTGTTTTCACATCTTTTATTGTAGTATATATACAGGTATATGAGTGATTGAAATGTATGCCATGATTAAGGGTGGTTCTCCACCTGAAACGCGTTGGCGTTTTGCGTGAGGGTTTTTTGCTGTGCTATTTTTGGGTTACTTTGTTTTTAAGAAATTTCCAATAAAGGATTTTTTATTATATGGCACCGCTGTATTATCTACTCTATACCATATTGAACTGTAAGGGTCACACATCACCACCTGATAGTAAACAGATAGCTAATGATTCTCCTCTCACACCTCACAAGTTTCCAGATGATTTATTTCTCGAACTGTTGTAAATAACTTCTCTACTTATATTGCATTTTGTTATTTTTAAAGATTCTAAGTTCCCTTTAAAGGCCCTTTGTATTTTGTGGAAAAAAAGTCGGTGTTTTTAAATTTCTTGTATAAACCCTGTTTGGGGGAGTAGTACTGAAAAGTTCCTAAATTTTTGTTACCCTTTTTGGGTATTGACAACTTTTTTTTCTATGGTTCAAATATTTAATTAATACTAATTAAAATTCATCTTTTTTATTTTTAATATTAATAATTAATTACTTTTTTTATTTATTTTAAATTTAAAATTATTTTTTTAAACTATATTATTTAACCCATACTAATATTTTTTACTAGCATTTTTAATATAATATATTTTTAATTAAAATTTAATTAAAATATCCTTATTATTATTTTTATAACTTTTTTATTCAAATTAAATTTTAAATCATTTTTTAAATTACATATTTAAAATTTTACTTTTATTTTTATTTATTATTTTATAATTTAATTTTTTTATTATTTTTTTCTTAATTAACTTAAATTTCTTTTTAACTTATTTATTATATTATTTTTATATATTTTTCTTTTAATTTTTACCATTAAAATTATTTTCCTTTAAACTAAATTTCTTTTTAAATTACAAAAACAAAAATTTTATTTTTTATATACTATAAAAATACCATACTATTCTTTACTATACTATCTATTACTTTTTACCATACCATACTATTTTTTTTACTATACTATATTACAAAATTTATCCATTTACTTATTTTTTACAATATTTATAAATTCCCCTTACTATACTTTTCTACTATACTATACTTTCTTGTTCTAGTAGGAGCTGCCGTTCCCCCACTTTTTCCAGTGATTTTCCCTTGCGATAACCTGATTAACTTGTTTTCTACATTGTAAAAAAAAACTGTTATTTTTTTCTGCCAAAAAAACGTTTTTAAAAATGTGTGGCGAGGCGGAGATAAGCAGCAACGTCTGGGGGGAGGCGCCATTGTGTTTTTCATTTCATTCTTCCAGCTGATAATGTTTGCATACCTGCCGGCTTTTAGGAAAACAAACCCCAGAGCCGGGCTTGCAGAAATCCCCAGGCCAGAAAAGACATTTTTTATGTTTCACCTCCCTTTGTCTTAAAAGTAACCCCCCTCACCAGGACTTTCTGTGCCTCCGTGGGGGGTGGATGGTGCAGTGCGTACCCTTCCAAGTATATTTTTTCTATATCTGCAACAGTATTGGTAAATGCTGGGTGGTAGGGGGGGAGCCTGTTCCAGTTTTTAATTGGGGACCTTAAATGGGATTTCTTAAATGTGGGGAAAGGTAAAGAACATTATTCCCAAAAAACATTCCCTTTTTTGATATTACTTTGTTTGGGTAAAGGAGTTTTTAAATTTTTTTACCTTTGGGCACACAAGTTTCTCTGGTCCCGAAAACCCCCCCCCTCCCTGCTCTTTTATTATCATTGTCCATGCTCCCACGTCGTCAGTTGTCCTTGGTTAGTCCCCTTCTGGAGTCTTTTTGTAAAAATGGAGTTTGTTTACTTAAAGGGGGTTGTCTCAAAAACATTGATTTTTTCCCTCGTCCTGTTTTCTTGGTTTCATTTTAAAAATCCCGGGTTGTGTTTATGGTTCTATGGCTGCGTTAGAAGCCAGGGTTGTAGCTTTAGCAACCAGTGTGGCAGATATCAGGAAAAAAAAAATCAAAAACAGGTCTGTAGCTTAGCCACGTGCTGGCACCCCTTTTTCGGGAAAGAATTGAAAGGTCTGTGCTATAGTGACCCTGAGGGAGTGATCAGCCCAAAATTTACAGAGGGAAAAAATTAGGTAAGGAAAAAATTTTAAATGGCACATTTGCAAAGTGACTTGTTTTGAAAGTCTTTAACATAAAAAGCGCTTTTCCCTTAGTGAAAAACCCTTTTAACGGGGTTTTCACCCCTTTTAGGTTCTGCAGCTGAGTACTACACTTTATAAATTCCACAGTCGTCGGGAAATAGTGCGAAAAAGGGGGCTGATAGACAATCCTGCTAAGGGAACCACCCACAGGAGCGGAAGTGTGAGTCTAAAGCTGCCTGCTTTGTAAAAACTGAAAATGGTGAGAAAGCCCCTTTTAAGCTCCAAGTAAAACCTCTGCCCAAAAGGCTGTAAAAGTTTAATATTTAAATGTAGACTGGTGCAGAAATTGGGGACATATGAACCTATACCTTTACATAGCCCTTACAGACAGTTTGTATGTATCATTATCATGTTTTGGAAAATGTTTTGGAGCAGTGTAACGGTGGGTGGATTTACCAATAAAGGCTTCCTACCGCTATGTTCCCGTTGGCCATGTGTTCAGGTATTTTAAAGAGACTGCTTGCATAAGTGTAAAAAAAACAAGTTATAAAGGTATAAAAAAAGGTATAAGAATTAAAGGTATATAAAAAAAATAAATGTATTTAAATATTTAAAGTTCAAATCACTCCCATGATGCAAATAATAAAAAAAAAAGTTACCCATATTTTTTTCTCTGTCGGGAATGTCCCCATCTACTAAAATTTAAGAATTATCCTATTTGCTGAACACCGTAGAAGAAAAAAAAAATTTCAACGGCAAAAGTGGTTATTTCAGTCCCTTTAAAAAGTTAGAACCACCCACGCCTGAACGGAAGGGATGCCCGAAACTGTGAACCACCACAGCTGAATAGGAAGGGGAGCCCCTGTTTGAAACCCCAAGCCGAACAAGAAGTGGAGCCCGAAGCTGTAGTACCCCACAGCTGAACAGGAAGTGGAAACCCCAAAGTGTGAACCACCCCCAGCCCTGAACAAGAGTGGGAGCCTGAAAATTAGTGTTGCTCTGTGTAAGCATGGCGAGATCACCCCTTAAAATTTGACTACATTTTTAGTAACATTTACAAAAAGTTAGTGTATGTGTATATTTGGGTTAGTTGGGATGTCGGCAAAACTCTGATGGTTAAAAAGGGAACCCGGCAGGTAAACTGTTTGCAGAGTGGGGGGGGGGTACTGCGGGGCCAAAGGGATGGTGGGGAGAAGTGAGATTGAATGGGCCCTAAAAAGTCCATCGGCCCAGAACCAGTTTGGCTTTCAAGCGGCTCTGATGGAAACGGTTTATTGTATAGTCCTGATTCAATTAGTATGCAGCACAGATACAGAGGCAGCAGGTGCTACTGTATGTTTGGAATTACGTGAGACAGGACTTTAATAATCACAGATGCCTAACTGCTCGCACCCGGTGCCAAGAAAAGTTAACACCTGTTTTTTATTGTATCTTTATTTCCCGCGCCAAAAAAAAAAGACAAAGAAAATGGGATCTTGATATAAGCATGGAAAAGGCCCAATAAAAAGAAAGGAGAGAAGGAAGGAAGGGTGGAAAAGAAAGATAAGAGAGGGAAGGAAGAAAGGAAGGGTGGAAAAGAAAGATAAGAGAGGGAAGGAAGAAAGGCATGGTGGAAAAGAAAGATAAGAGAGGGAGGAAGGGAAAAGGAAGGGGGAAAAAAGAAAGATAAGAGAGGGAAAGGGATGAAAGGGAAGGGGTGGAAAAGAAAGATAAGAGAGGGGAAGGAAGGGTTTGGAAAAGGAAAGATAAGGAGGGAAGGAAGAAAGGAAATGTGGGAAAAGAAAGATAAGAGAGGGAAAAAGGAAGGGTGGAAAGAAAGATAAGGAAGGGAAAAGGAATGAAAAGGATGGGAAAAGAAAGATAAGAGAGGGAAGGATGGAAGGAAGAATTGTGGAAAAGAAAGATAAAAGAGGTAGGAAGGGTGGGAAGGAAAGATAAGAGAGGGAAGGGAAGAAAGGAATGGTGGAAAAGAAAGATAAGAGAGGACAGGAAGGGTGGAAAGGAAAGATAAGAGAGGGAAGGATGAAAGGAATGGTGGAAAAGAAAGATAAGAGAGGGAAGGATGAAAGGAATGGTGGAAAAGAAAGATAAGAGAGGTAAGGAAGGGTGGAAAGGAAAGATAAGAGAGGGAAGGAAGAAAGGAATGGTGGAAAAGAAAGATAAGAGAGGGAAGGAAGGGTGGAAAGGAAAGAATAAAGAGAGGCAAGGAAGGGGGAAAAGGAAAGATAAGAGAGGGAAAAAGAAGGGATGGTGGAAAAGAAGAAAGAGAGTGGAAGGAAGAAAGGAAGGGTGGAAAAGAAAGATAAGAGAGGAAGGAAGAAAGGAAGGAAGGGTGGAAGGGTGGAAAAGAAAGACAAGAGAGGGAAGGAAAGCTGGAAAGGAAGGAAGGAAGTTATAGAGGGAAGAAGTTAGAGAGGGAGGAAGGAAAGAAGGAAGGAAGCAAGGAAGGAAGGAAGTTAGAGAGGGAGGAAGGAAGGGAAAGAGAGGGAAGGTTGTGAAGGAAAGATAAGAGAGGGAAGGAAGGGTGGAAAGGAAAGATAAGAGAGGGAAGGAAGAAAGGAATGGTGGAAAAGAAACATAAAAGAGGGAAGGAAGAAGGAAGGGTGTAAAAGAAAGATGAGGGAAGGGGAAAGGGTGGAAAAGAAAGATAAGGGAGAAGGGTGAAAAGGAAAAGGAGGGGAAAAGAAAGATAAGAGAGGGAAGGAAAGTTGGAAATGAAGGAAGGAAGGTTGGAAAGGAAGGAAGGTTGGAAAAGAGGGAAGGAAGTTTGAGAGGGAGGAAGTAGAGAGGGAGGAATGCAGGAAGGGAAAGTGAGTAAAGGTTGTGAAGGTAGGGAAAGATATGGAAGGAAGGGTGGAAAGGAAATATAAGAGATGGAAGGAAGAAAGGAATGGTGGAAAGGAAAGATAAGAGAGGGAAGGAAGAAAGGAAGGGTGGAAAAGAAAGATAAGAGGAAAGGAAGAAATAAAGGAAGGAAGGGTGGAAGGGAGGAAAAGAAAGATAAGAGAGGGAAGGAAAGCTGGAAAGGAAGGAAGGAAGGTTGGAAAGGAAGGAAGGTAGGAAAGGAAGGAAGGAAGTTAGAGAGGGAGGAAGGAAGGAAGGAAGTTAGAGAGGGAGGAAGGAAGGAAGGAAGGAAGGAAGGGAAATAGAGGGAAGGTTGTGAAGGAAAGATAAGAGAGGGAAGGAAGGGTGGAAAGGAAAGATAAGAGAGGGAAGGAAGGAAGGAATGGGTGGAAAAGAAAGATAAAAGAGGAGGAAAGAAAGGGAAAGGGAAGGGGGGAAAAGAAAAATAAGAGAGGGAAGGATGAAAGGAATGGTGGAAAAGAAAGATAAGAGAGGTAAGGAAGGGTGGAAAGGAAGGAAGGAAGGTTGGAAAGGAAGGAAGGTTGGAAAGGAAGGAAGGCAGTTCGAGAGGGAGAAAGTTAAAAGGGAGAAAGGGAAAGGGAAGGAAGGAAGGAAGGGGAAGGAAAAGGAAAGGAAAGGGAAAGGGAAAGGGAAAAAAGAAAAGGAAAAGGTTGTGAAGGAAGGGAAAGAGAGGGAAGGAAGGGTGGAAAGGAAATATAAGAGAAGGAAGGAAAAGTGGAAAGGAAATATAAGAGAGGGAAGGAAGGATATAAGATAAATGGATAGATAGATAGATAGATAGATAGATAGATATGAGATCGATAGGTATAGATAGATAGAAGATGATAGATAGATAGATAGATAGATAGATAGTAGATAGATAGTTTGATAGATTAGATAGATAGATGATATGAAGAGGATCCTTTATCTTGCCCTACAAAATTCAAATGGAAAGAGTAGCTGGATCTAGGTCACACATATTGGAAGGAAGTATCCCTTAATGTTACATCTAACCTATTGCAGAGCTTCAAACATAACTATTGTTTAATGGTCAAAAATAGAATCACAGTACTGACTACAGTCTTGGAACCCGATTCGACTTCTTCGGGTTACGATATACTGAGAAGATAGGCACAGATCACTCCTTGTGTCAAAATTATTTTTTTCTTTTTATTATCATATAAAAAATCACCGTTGGTAGAGCTAACTCCAACAGGTTTGTATCAAGTGGGGATGGATTTACCTTGAAACGCGTAGTTTCTAATGTGATAAAAAAAAAGAAAAAAATCACTACTGCGATTAAGGGTTTGAAGATTTGCATCAATTTACACTATCTGAAGTTTCTGAGAAAGTAAAAAAGAACTAAAATAGTGTAAAATAAAATAATAATAAAGAATAAATAATTAAAAAAAGTTATTTTTTGCTACATTATTATATTATATTATTATATATATATATATATATATATTTATATTTAAATTATTATTTATATATATATTATATTTTATATATATATATATATATTTTATATATAAACAAAAACACATATTTGTATCTGTGCGAATCGGAGAATTATCAAACAGATATTTATTTGTGAAATGTGAATGGTGTGAAGTAATTATTTTTTAAAAAATCTGCCTCCCAAAAATAAAAATTCTCCTGCATAAAAAAGTCCTCATATAACTACATCACTGAAAATGCAAGGAGGCAAAAACTGTATAATTTAGCTTTTCATTAAGTCCTTTCCAGGCCTGGGTTTAAGGGGTTAAGGTAATCTCCAAATGTCACAATAGGTTCTTAAACAATCCTCACGGGGACTTCAACTATTCGCGTGCATTGCATATCAAGAGGATGTGCTCTAAATGATTGATAGGTGAGGCTTACTTACTAGTGGAGTTGTGTCCCCAATCCCAGACATCATATATATATGATAATTAGAGTTGGGCGAACTGATTCTAACGAAGTGGAATTCGTTTAGAATTTCAGGAAAACTTCGGTTCGGAACGAAGTGAACTTTGGGGTACTGTCGGTGAACGAAGGTGTGCTTTTGATGATAAATGGCCTGCGAAGCACATGGCGCTCCATGGGGCAAAGCACTCTGGGAGGAAGAAGGGCATAAACCTGCATGACATGTGCAGAGATGAAGCCAATCAGAGACCGGCGGGATTCTGTGACGTCACCGCATATATAAGTCCGGGCGCGACGCCAAAGGAGCTCACACTCCCCTACTGTACTGATCAGGGAAGGTGTTGCCGCGGCTGTTCCTTACTGAAGGATTGTATTTTTTATAGCGATTTTTTGTGGGGTGTCTCAGCTTGTCTCAGAGGGCTGCTTCTCTTAATGTTCTATTTCTAATTTTTTGGGGTATTGGATCTGAAATCCAGTGTGCGTCCACTGCAGCTGCATATACATTCAATTCCCAAATGGGATCTAAGCCAGTTCCCGTTGTATTCATTTAAAGAAACAGGTTTTTACAATTTCAAATACTACTTCATTTTTGGCTGCTCAATTTTTTTGCGCAATTTACATCCAGGGTTAATTAAGCGTTGTTCTGCTGCTGTGGTGACTCCAAGAAAAACCGTCTTTTCTACCGCCACAAAATACAAATTTTCCTGCAGGCCTAATTCACAAGTGATGGTTAATTACAAATTTTATCTTTTTGTTGTTTTAGCGTAGAAAAACACGCAATTGTAATACGCTACATAGCTAGTAGTTTGTGGCTGCTCAATTCTTTTTCGCAATTTACATCCAGGGGTTAATTAAGCGTTGTTTTTCTGCTGTGGTGACAAAAATAAAACCGTCTTTTTCACCGCCCAAAATTACAATTTTAGTGTTGCATAATTCACAAGCGAAGGTTATTACAATTTTTTCTTTTTTGTGTGGCATAGAAAACACGCCATTGTAACACTACAAAAGCTACTAGTTTGTGCGGCTCAATTGTTTGGCGAAATTTTTACATCCAGGGGTTAATTAAGCGTTGTTCTGCAGTTGTACTCAGTAAAAGAAACTTTGTTTTTCACCGCCACAGAAGAAATTCTGTAGCATAATCATATCCAAAGGGTTTAAAATTAAGCCTGTTTGTGCTTTTATTTTCCCAGTAAAATACACAGAGTTTTAAAAGACACATACAAGTCAATTTTTCCTGCCCATTTGTGGAGCCCCAATTTTATCCAAGGGTTACCCAAGCTTCTTAGTGGGTTCATTTGGAGTCAAATACACGGTGTTTTATTTATCTATACAGATTCTTCATCAAACGTGTCTGTACATTTTAGAACAAAACGTTTGTAAGACAGAGAGGTGGCAGGCTCTTCACCTGCAAGTGGCAGAGGCACAAATATTCCTGGAGCAGGCACAGGTCGCAGCACAGCAAGGGGACGTCGCAGCAGGGGTCACTCAGTGTGGCCAGAACTGCCCGTGTCATCTAGCGGCGTGTGTTGTTCAGCAACCCAAGGGTTCTTGATTGGTGACTAGGTATCCACTTCCTCCCAGATGACATCTAACAACCCAGCCAAGAGTCGGTGGGAACGTCAGACACAACCATTAGTTGGCATGGCCCGGGGAGCGGGTCAGCGGCCCCCACCTGTCCTCAACCGCCCTTTGTCCCATCGGTTCCTCAGCCAGAGTTTATATGTGGTTGGGCTCAGCGCCCAGGATGAACAATTTGGGAGGGCAATTCAGCAGCTACTTGGCAGCGAAAAATGGGGCCAATATCCCCTGCTTCTTGCAGTAGGCGGCAAAGTATAGATGTTAGGATGGCATGGGAGGTCTTTTAGTGAGGGGTCAGCCTCTGCTACCAAGACCGGGGATGAGGACAGCAGTGACGGGTGAAACACAAATAGATGATGATGTAGCCCACCGCACTTGGGAGCTGGGTGATGCAAGGGCTTCATCAATGTCAGGAGACGAGGGCGTCAGCTTGCGCGTCAGGCAGTGGCGCAGCCAGCAAGTGGGTTGTGTGGCCGTGTGTCGGCAGGATAGCAGCAGTGTGAGGTCGGGAGCAAGCGGCACGCGGTAAAAAAACCCGCTTCGCAGGTTTCCAAGAAAGTAGCGGCACAGGGGCTCAGCGAGGCAGCGGCGCAGTAGTCATCAGTGGGAGCGTTGGCGGTAAAATCCGAAACTCGGCGGTGTGGCAGTTCTTTGCTAAGAAAACCGGAGGAGCCGAATATGGGTATATGTAGAATCTGTGGGCAGAAAGTGAAGCGTGGCCAGGGAGCTAACGTTGACACCAGGACTGCGTCAAACAATGCAGGCCACCATCGGTGGCCTGGGAGAAAGTGGCTCAGATGTGGTGGTCCATCCTGCCGCTGCCGCAAACAGCAGCAGTGCCCAGTGGCACGCATGCCATTGCGGGCCAGTCAAGGCTCCACCACCTCTGCAAAGGGAGCTGTTTCTTTTGACATCATCCCCCGGGTCCAGATGTTTTCCTGCTCCTTGCTACTCAGCAGTCTTTTCAGCGAGGCGATTGCAAAGACACAACGTATGGTCCAACCATCCTAAGGTGCGGGAAGGTGAGCCAGCCCTTTGAGCTTATCGGTTTGTTCCAAGGTGCACGGCAGCGCGGACGTCTGGAGCTGTAACTACGGTCAGGGCAGTACATGTCATTTAGGGCCCCACTGGGTGAATGTTCCTCCGGCCCAGGCACACCAACAACTTGGACAGGAGACGCCGCTTTCTCCTCACGTTGTCAAACTGCGGCTCCTGCGCCAATGTCCGCTCCTCCTCCTCCACCACCCCCATCTCAGCCTCCAAGTACTGCTCCATCATACCACATGTGTAGGGCACAGCGGTGTCACGCAGTTCTACACCTGGCTTGCCTCGGCAAAAGAAGTCACACGGGGGAGGAACCTGCTCCGCGTCATGAGCAAGAAATCGATGTGTGGGCTTTCTCCGTGCCAACTGCAAATCGGAACAATGGTGACGGTCAATGGGAGGAACATGGTGTCCGCGCTGCACCGAGGAGGGATGGTCATGCGCCTGCATGGCGCATGTGTTCAATCTGGTTGTGAAAAGGTTTTCCTGAAGTCTTCCACGTATTCAGAAGATTCTGAAAATGGCCAGGAAACTGTGCATGCACTTCATCCATTCCTACAAAGCCTGGAACACTCTCCTCGAGTTGAGCGGCAGAACGGCCTCCCCCAACACACTCTGATTATGCAATTTTTCCCAACCCGTTGGAATTCCAGCTGCACATGTTGGACAGGACTGTATGAACAGAGAAAGGCCATTAACGATTTTTTGATGATCCAGGCAGACAGGAGTATTCCCCTGTGTAACTTTGATGTCAGCCAGTGGCAGCTCATGCGTGACACCTGCCGTTTGTTGAGGCCATTCGAGGAGGCCACGTTATTTGTCAGTCGCCAGGACTACGGGATGAAAAACGTCATTCCACTGCTTCATGCCCGGGAAAACAGATGCTGAAAAATTTTATCTGGGCAGGGGACTGGAGAGTGGCGATAATCTCGGGGCCCACATGGTCCGGTGGGGACTGAAATGGAGGAGGAGGAGGACATTGGGCAAAAGGGATTGTCTGGTGGAAATGAGTGGATTTTCTACCCAGGTGAAGAGAGGAGGGCAGGAGAAGTGGAGGAGGTAGATGGAGATGGGAAGACGAGGCAGATGCCCCGCAAGCACCGTGGCAGTATAAGTGGAGATGGAGGCAGGGAGCCCCTCGGAGTCACTTGTGCAGAGGGCCCCGCAGCATGCTGATTTCCCGGGTTTAGTGACGCCGAATAGTCAGCATCGGAGAGGGATGACTTCTGCTTTCCACCTATTGGACCCTCGCTACCGGTCCAAAAAGGGAGCCTTTTTCCCAGCTTTTGAGAGGGAGGACAAACTAAATTACTATAGGGAAATCCTCCGTAGTCCCGTTGGCCGCTGCCTATGTGCGGCATCGTCCTCCTCTGACAGGTTGACCGGGGGGGTTCCTCAGCGTCACGTACTACTGCCGCGGCGCGGGGGGAAGGCGGGGGGGTAGGAGCAGTACCAGCTTCATCAGTAGCAACCTAAGTCTGGAGCAGCTTCCTTCACCCGCCTGGTCAGGAGGGCAGTCACCAGCAGCAGCAGGACCTGGGCAGACCTGAACCAACAGGTGGTGGCTACTTGGACAGCACTCTGCCACCCAGTTTAGAAGATTTCCCCTGGGATACTGGGCAGCCAAAAATGGATGTGTGGCCGCAACTTGCCAGTTTGCAGTGGAGGAAGCTGTCCTGCCCGGCCAGTAGTGTGGATCAGAGGGGGTGTTCAGTGCGGTGGGGGCCATGTTACCCCAAGGAGAACCCGCTTGTCCACGGGAAATGTGGAACGACTGACCTTTGTCAAGATGAATCAGGCGTGGATGGGCCCGGATTTCCACACACCAATGCCCTTTGGCGTCAGACTACATCAGCCATGACGCCTCACCCAAACTGTGAGAAATGAGTTGGGTTCAAACTACCTGCCTCAGCCACTATTTGATGCCGCCACCCGCCTGATGCCACACTCTGCTGACAGTTTCTCCCCTCTGCCACCAACCATCTTTACCAGGGACTGGTATTGCCACCCACCTCCACACTCTGTCATTGTGCCACTTTATGACCTCATGCTGCTGCCGCCGTCACCTCCACTCTCTGACCTCATGCTGCTGCTGTGGCTGCTGCCGTGACCTACACACTGTCATTGTGCCACTGTCTGACCTCATGCTGCTGCTGCTGTTGATGCTGTCAACTCCACACTGTGTCATTGTACCACTCTTTGGCCTACTCCTTTTTTGCCAGCTCCAGAATTTGTCATTGTGCCACTGCCTGACCTCATGCTGCTGCCACCGTGACCTCCACACTGTGTCATTGTGCCACTCTGCGGCCTGGTACTGTTTTGCCACTTCCAGAATGTCATTGTGCCACTCTCTGACCTCATGCTGCTGTGGCTGCCGCCGTCACCTCCACACTCTGTCACTGATGTTGCCACCTGAGCCCTCAGCTTGTTTTTTTCCAGCTTTCGCTGGCATGACTTTATCAGGCTACATTCCCCCTTCAGTTTTTTGGTCAGTTTTGCCCTCTTAAGTGCCCAGGGAATTTTATAGTGAAGCGATTCTAAGAGCGGCGGCAGTCATGTGCGTGTCATACTAAAACACAACATTGTATGAAGACCAAACCAAGCTCCCTCTGCATATTTAAGCATGGCACAACGTTCTACAGCACCCTGCAGGCTCTGTGCAGCCTGGAAATAGCTTCGGAACGAAGTTATTTTTTGCCGAGAAATTCGGCGAAGTGAACGAACCGAATTTCGGGAAATTCGTCCATCTCTAATGATAATCTTCTTTCCTCATGATGCCATCTATTTTGTAAAGTGCACCAGTCCCTCTGGCAGCAAAACAACCCCACAACATGATGCTGCCACACCCGTGTTTCACAGTTGGGATGGTGTTTTTAGGCTTCCAAGCTTCTTACTTTTTCCTCCAAATGTAACGATGGTCATTATGGCCAAACAGTTAAATTTTAGTTTTATCAGACCACAGAACACGTCTCCAAAAATGTAGCTCTTTGTTCCTGTGCATTTGCGAACATTAATCTGGCTTTTATATGTTTCTTTTAGAGTAATGGTTTCTTCCTTGCAGAGGGGCCTTTCAGGTAATGTTGATACTTAGTTATGTTGGTAATGTGGATAATGACACAATCTTACCAGCTTCCACCAGCATCTTCACAAGGTCTTTTGCTTTTGTTCTTGGGTTGATATGCATGTGTCAGACCAAAGCACGTTCATCTCTGAGACACAGAACCCGTCTCCTTCCTGAGCGGTATGATAGCTGGTCATTCCCATCTTGTTTGTACAGATGGACGAGGCAACTTCAGGTATCTGCACCCAAGGAAGATCCAGACTTGTGCAAGTCCACAGGTCTCTTCCTGATATATTGGCTAATTTCTTTAGACTTTCCCATGATTTTACACACAGAAGCAGTGTGTTTCTGGTGTGAATTAAAATACATCCACAGTTGTGTCTCTAACTCAGATGGTGCCCAATAACCTCTCAGAAGCTTCCAGAGTCATGACATCATCATATGGGTGGTCCCAAATAGTTTAAAGGCAGTGTAATCCTAGTGTATGGAAACTTTTGACTTGCAATAAGTAATAGCATTGCAATATATATATATATACATTATATATATATATAGATATATATATATAATGTATATATATATATATCTTTATTTCTTTTTTCAACCATGCTATCTTCATTTGTAGTCAGATTATACAGGAAACAAGGAATTTCAGTTACTTGACAGCATGTATATGTATGTGTATATATATATATATATATATATATATATATATATATTGTGTATATATATATATATATATATATATATATATATATTATATATTATATATATTATATATATATATTATATATATATATATAGCTGTCAAGTAACTTACATTTCCTTGTTTTCCTGTAGAATCTGACTACATATAAAGATAACATGGTTGAATAGTTGACAACAGATCTTCATCACCATGTGATATATGGCTGTACATGAGCAACCGAGGATAAAATTGGGTTATATATTAAAGACTTCATAAAGCACATTTGATTTATAGGTCAAGAGGGATAAAACTTTGAAGGAACAGATGAAGCTTAGTCAATGGGGTTGTTTAATTTGTAAATCTTATTTGCATATTCTTTCCTGGCTACAAAGAGATTTTGTTCTGGATCTGAGATTCCTGTGGACAGTCTATTGACTCCGGTGTGGATGGTGTAGTACCTCTCTTCACCTGAGGTGGTGCTAAAAAGAAACTTTGACTCAGAGGTAAAACTTTGAGGACACAGGTGGTCTTTATTAAAACAGGTTGTCTGATTTGATAAATAGATTTGCATATTCCTACCTGGCTGCTCAGAGAAGGTCTTCCTCTGGAAGACCCATCACAGCTGAGATTCATATGGACAGTGTATTGACTCCATTGTGGATGGTGTAATACTTTGACCTTTAGGTTCAAAGGCTTAAAACTTTGAGGAAACAGGTGGTGTTTATTTTAAAGGGTTGTTTAATTTGGAAAGCACATTTATTCTTGGCTGCAAAGAGAAGACCTTCCTTTGGGAGACCCATTAAAGGGGTTGTCTCACTACGTTGATTCATCTTAGCTCAGTCCTGTTTTCTCGGCTTCATTTGAATTCAGCCAGATCTGTAGCTATAACAACCAGTGCTGGCAGCCTATCAGGAGAGATCAAACAGGTCTGTAGCTATAGCAACCTGAGGAGCTGATGCAGCCCATACAAGAGGGGATATCTAGGAATAGAGAGGACACTGTTAATGGACACATATTGAATGTTGGCTTGTTTTAGCAAGATCTTTAACATAAATAGCAGCAATCTTTGTAGTGAGACAACCCCTTTAAATCCGAGCTTCATGCGGACAGTCCTTGGATTCCATTGTGGATGGTGTCGGACATGTATGAAAAGTGGCTCCCCCTAGACAGTAGTACTTGATAAATTAGTGGAGTACTCGTCAGTATGTGTGAAAGAGTCTCACAGCACTTTATAAATGTGCGTCATTGCAAAACACATTTGTGTGCCAAAAAGTGGCGTGATGTACCAAAATGTGTCTCAACCTCGCCACTATGAAAATGGTATGGACTGGTACAATAGATTTATGCCACATTATGTTGTGACACCTTCTTAACTGTGGCGCGTCGCATAAAGCTGGTGTGTAAAAAGCTGCCTCTGTAGAATTGCCGCATACAAAAGTGTCGGGGCTGACGCAGCATGCTCCAGATTTTGGCATAGGACTGTTCATGCATCTGTTGGACAGGGCCACAACAGTTCTTTTGCTCAAAGGACGCCAGAAAACCGGTGCAGCCTCATTCATACATGTCACCCTTAATCTGAAGGTCACCTGCAAACTATAGCTGCAGCGGGAAAACCTGCAGTGGCTTTATTTTTAGGAAACTTTTTCTTAGAAAACGAGACTGTTGAAATTGGACCAACTCTTTAAATGCCTTTTTTTATTACATAGTTACATAAATTGTAAGACTGCAAAAAGACAGATGTCCAACCAATTCAGCCTATTGCGCTAAAGCGTTGATCCAGAGGAAGGAAAATAAAACTCATGAGGTAGAATTGACCTCAATTCCTTCCCGACTCCAATCTCTCAATCAGAATAAATCCCTGGATCAACGCCTCTTCTCCAGAATCCCGGTCACTATGGCTTGTTATATTACTACATCTAGAAATGTTCCAGATCCCCTATCTCCAGTAAATCCTGGTCACTACAACTGTTCTATTATTACATCTAGAAATGTATCCTGACCCTTCTCCAGAATCCCGGTCACTATAACTTGTTATACTATTACATCTAGAAATGTCTCCAGACCCTTCTCCAGAATCCTGGTCACTATAACTTTTTCTATTATTACATCTAGAAATGTATCCAGACCCTTCTCCAGAATCCTGGTCACTATAACTTGTTATATTATTACATCTAGAAATGTATCCAGACCCTTCTCCAGAATCCTGGTCACTTTTAACTTGTTTATATTACATCTAGAAATGTATCCAGACCCTTCTCCAGAATCCCGGTCACTATAACCTGTTATATTATTATATCTAGAAATGTAGTTTTCCAGACCCTTTCTCCAGAATCCCGGTCACTAGAACTTGTTATTATTATTACATCTTAGAAATGTTTTCTGGAGACCCTTCTCCAGAATCCCGGTCACTATAACTTGTTATATTATTACACCTAGAAATGTATCCAGACCCTTCTCCAGAATCCCGGTCACTATAACTTGTTATGAGATTACATCTAGGAATGCATCCAGATCCTTTTTGGACTCTTTTAGTGAATTCACCCTGACAAGTTCCTCTGGCAGAGAGTTCCACAGTCTCACTGCTCTTACAGTAAAGAATCCCTTTCTATGTTTATGTAGAAACTTTCTTTCCTCTAGATGTACAGAACACCCCCTTGATCTGGATACAGTCCTGGGTATAAATAGATCTTGGGAGAGATCTCTATATTGACCTTTAATATATTTATACATATTTATTATGTCCCGTCGAAGCCATTTTTTTCTCTAAGCTAAATAACCCTAATCTTATTTTTGTTGTTATGTCTTTCCTGTGCAATGGTGCCCAAAACTGTCCACAATATTCCATGTGTGGTCTAACCAGTGACTTGTATAATGGGAGAATGATGTTCCCATCATGTGCATCTATGCCCCTTTTAATGCACCTCATGATCCTGTTTGCCTTGGCAGCTGCTGCCTGACACTGGCTGCTACAATTAGATTAGACCATGTGTTGGCTGATTCCCATATATGATTACAACGCTCTCCATGCTTTACACAGCAAAGTGGCAAAAAAAATTGTGTCTTAAAGAAATGGCCTTCAAATTGTGTGTTTGAAGCCAAGTCATGGGCTCTGGTACATTGTAAGGAAGTCATGCACATTATTCTCACTTGTGAATTTGTGCCAGAAGGGCCAGCGAAAGACAGAAGGCATTCAGAAGAGAGGAGATAACTTTCATTTTGCTGCAATAATTGGATGATATGAAGGAATCACAAATGATCCAAGAGCGGTACAGAGACAGATTGTTAGAAAATTCTGGCTCTGTTCTTACAAGAGGAAACGCATTAAAGATTTAACAAAATAAATCTGTTTATGCATGTAAATGGTTCAGCGTGTTTTCCGGATGTTACAATGCTACCGACTGAAAAAAAAAAAAAGAAAAGAAAAAAGAGAGCGAGAAAATAAAGTAGCGGGGAACATAAAAGACTACGCCCTCTCCTCAAATTGAAAAGGCAGTGATGTGAGAAACACCTACTGTACCAAAGCTATTATACGTTTAATCTGTAAATGGAGCGCCATATGCATTAGATTATATTTATAGCGCAACAAACAGAGAGGCACCAAAATAGAATGCAAATCCTGCCCGTATTGTCTAAACTCAGCCTCAAGTAACTTCTCTCTGTGATACTACTTTCTATGGTCATGGAAAATTGTACAAGTCTATGAAGGCCAGAGGTTAAAATGGAAAGGTGGATCCAGCACTCATCACCAATTAGAGATGATAGGACCCTAAAAAGTTTGAGTCGTAGGATTATGGACTTGTAGCTGTAATATACTGCTTTTATATAGGAGTATGGACTAGAGATGATCGAACCTTAAAAAGTTCAAGTTCAAGACTAACCTCGAACTTTGGGAGGTTCGGTTCGAAATTCAAGTCGAACTTGAACTTCAAACCCCATTAACCCCTTAACGACCCTGGACGTATGAGTATGTCTCAGGGTCGGTAAGGGGCTTTACAGGAGGATCGCTCCGCGACCCCCCTGCACAGCCGCCGGGTGTTAGCGGCTGATCGCAGCAGACACCCAGCCGGCACAGCAGCGTCGCCCACCCGCGCTGTTTAACCACTTAGATGCCACGTCAAAGATGGCAGCGGCATCTAAATGAATGAAGAGCGGTACCGCGCACCGATCTTCAGGGCGATTGGCATCGCCTGGACATGGCAGCGGGGAGCCTTGTGAAGGCTTCCATCACTGCCATGTCCTGGTTTGTCCCACTTGGAATTTTTTTGCGGTTTCCCAGTATATTCTATAAAACAGTGAATAACACCAGTAGAAAGTACATCTTGTCCCGAAAAATAAAACCCCTCATATGACTATGTAGAGGGAAAAATAAAACAGTTAGGGCGCTGGTAAGGTGCGGAGGGAAAAACGAACGTGTCAACACCAAAAAACGCCGGGTCCTTGAGGGGTTAAAGTCAATGGGAGAAGATGTTCGGGTTAATTTTTATACCTATACAGGTGAGGAGAAGCTGAATTACCATCTATAACAGTACACCAACACTAGGCGCATTATACGCCGGGCACGATACATTGAAATGTGCCTAAAAATGATGCGCTGTGCGCCTCCTTAACACAATGCGCCAATCAAGGCACGTTACATAAACTAGTAATGATATGTTATGCGCCATCGTAACACATAGCATATCATTGGCAGTGTATGTAATGCTAGAACTCGAGCCGAACTGAACATTTTACTGTTCGTTTGAGTAAATGTTCGCATTCTACATCGCGTTCGATGCACTATTTTAATAGTTTTAGGTGCATTAAATCAGTGTAAAGTGCGCCTGAAAGTCTGATCCTCTCAAAAATCTGGCATCTGGTACACCTTGCATGGTAAACATCATGCGCCTAAAAAGGCGCATTCATTCCTCTTTTTAAAGTGCATTGTGCAAATCGCATAACATATTATTGGTAGTGTATGTAATGCGCTTATTGAGGCACGGAGGCACATAACATGTCATTACTAGTTTATAGGAGGTAGTCGTATTACATAAATTAGTAATGATATGTTATGCACCTCTGTGTGCAATGCGCCTCGATAGGTACATTACATACACTACTAATGATATGCTATGTGCCACAATTTGCGCAATGTGCCTTTCTAGGCGCATTATGTTTTCTATGCAAGGTATTCCTGACGCCAGATTTTTGGGAGGATCTTACTTTCAGGCGCACTTTACTCTGATTTAATGCACCTAAAAACTATTAAAATACCGTGGCGAACGCGATGTAGAACGTGAATATTTACTCGAACGAACAGTAAAATGTGCTGAAGATTGGTTGTGATAGTTGGTGTGCCTGATGGGTGTTCATTTATGGCTACCTGGTCATAGATGCATGAATAGATATCGAGTAAAATATCTCTTAATATTCGGTTCATGACGTGAGACAGAGGGATGAGTTTTTTGACAAGCTTCAGATGCTAATGGGTACAGGATGCTATAGACGGCTCATTTTTCATTCAGTAATACTCTCCTATCTGTTCCCATTTAGTAGTCCTAAAGCCAGAACCACCTCCACCGCCAACTCAACAGTGTCTTGCACAGAATGTACGATGTCTTCTGTCCCGAACTGTAACTTTCAGTCTCCGGTTTCTGATAAGTCGTCCTTTTATTACTCTGCTGGAGTCAGTACAGTATATTAATATAAAAGTCAGTTCACAGCCCTTTGTGCCGCCTGGAGAATGGAGGAGATTGGAGCCTCTCTCCTACAGAGAACTTTTCTTTAATATTTTCAAGGCTAAAACTGTCCTTTCACCCGAGGTAGCAAGGTAATTTCAGATCAATCAAGATGTAGTTTTGCCTTTCTTTGTCCTTGCCTTCAAGAAAGATAACGCAAGACATGTTACCATTTTTGATTCAAGGAAATCAGAGCGATTTTACACCGGGGTCTGAGGGAGAGAGATTTTTTTTTTTTGACGGATTATTTATTTTCTGTGCTGTTCTTTGCCATCTAAAGCTCCCAACTCCAGTAGGATCAAGTTGTATTAACAAGACTTAGACCAAAAGAGCGAACAAGTTCATGTCTGTCTGGATATTTGGCAAGTAAAAGATGATAAATTTATTATTAAAGGAAAACGTATCATAGCGTTCTGACAAAGGAAGAAGCCTGTACCGCTCTACTATGGCCGAGTATCCATCTGACTTAAAGGGCCCTTGGAGCAAATAATATAAGTAACTGGAGCAAGCTAATAAGAGGGGAGCCCCCTGTCAGTCGTATCTATGGCTGGTGATACGTGAGATAAAGAAAGGAGATTTGGGGGCAGAATTTATTAAAGACCTGTGAGGTCCTCCTAAAAGTCAAGCTCCAAACCGATAAAAGTCAATATTTTATTTCAAGGTAATTTAAAAAAGGAACCTGGTGGTCAGAACAAGCTGACGCGTTTCGGGTAATGTTACCTATGACTAAGGGTAGTATTACCCGAAACGTGTAAGCTTGTTCTGACCACCAGGTTCCTTTTTTAAATTAACTTGAATTAAATTATTGACTTTTATCGTTTTGGTGCTGACCACAGTTACATTTTTGGATATATGCCCGTGACCTCCGGGTTTGGCTGTGCACACCTTTCTCTGATGGTTCCTGCGAGTTGACCGAACACAACTTTTTTTTTCCTTAAGGTCAAGCTGGCTGCATTTATTGATGGTTGTCACTCCACTGATTCTGACATTGTTAAAAGAGTTGTCCAATTCTTTCTTTTTTTATAAATTAGGCTCACTATGGGCTAAATATATATATATATATATATATAATATATATATATATATATAAATTAATATATATATATATATATATATTATATATATATATATAGCAAAAAATCCACGGCACTCCACAATGAATTGAAGCAAAATAGAGAAGTTTATTCCTCCATGCTCAAAGAATGCAACGTTTCAGCTCCCTCACAGAGCCTTTGTCAAGCATGCTTGACAAAGGCTCTGTGAGGGAGCTGAAACGCTGCATTCTTTGAGCATGGAGGAATAAACTTCTCTATTTTGCTTCAATTCATTGTGGAGTGCCGTGGATTTTTTGCTACATATGTCTTGAAGGCTTGTATATCGGAGCTGTTGCTGCTGGCACCCATCTCTATTGAAAGGTGAACTTTAAACAAGGTGTGCTGCTTTTTTCTTCTTTATATATATATATATATATATATAATATATATATAGTATATATATAATATACAGGCAGTCCCCGAATTACATCGTTCTGACTTACATCCGTCCCTTGAGTTACAAACGGAGACTTTTGGAGCATGGCTGGGTGTGCTGACATCACACACTGAGTCATTCCCCATAATATCCAAGTGCCAGCATGCCACAGCAGCACATGAGATACAGAAATTGGGGTGAAATCTTCTAAACAGGGGAACAAATAGCAAAACAAATGTAAAAATCCTTCCCTGCACTATCCAAAACAAAAAAAAATTTTTTTTGCTGGAGTTAAATGTAATAAATCTACCTGTTCCGACTTACATACAAATTCAACTTAAGAAGAAACATACAGTCCCTATCCCGTTTGTAACCTGGGGTCTGCCTGTTATACACTCACCGGCCACTTTATTAGGTACACCTGTCCAACTGCTCGTTAACACTTAATTTCTAATCAGCCAATCAATGGCGGCAACTCAGTGCATTTAGGCATGTAGACATGGTCAAGACAATCTCCTGCAGTTCAAACCGAGCATCAGTATGGGGAAGAAAGGTGATTTGAGTGCCTTTGAACGTGCATAGGTTTGTTGGTAGCCAGAAGGGCTGTCTGAGTATTTCAGAAACTGCAGATCTCCTGGGATTTTATCCACGCACAACCATCTCTAGGGTTTACAGAGAATGGTCCGAAAAAGAAAAACATCCAGTGAGCGGCAGTCCTGTGGCGGAAATGCCTTGTTGATGCCAGAGTCAAGGAGAATGGGCAGACTGGTTCGAGCTGATAGAAAGGCAACAGTGACTCAAATAGCCCCGTTACAACCAAGGAGGCAGAAGACATCTCTGAACGCACAGTACGGCGAACTTTGAGCAGATGGGCTACAGCACAAGAAGACCACACCGGTGCCACTCCTTTCAGCTAAGAACAGAAACTGAGGCTCCAATTTGCCAAGCTCATCGAAATTGGACAGTAGAAGATTGGAAAACGTTGCCTGGTCTGATGAGTCTCGATTTCTGCTGCGACATTCGGAGGTAGGTCAGAATTTGGCGTCACAACATGAAAGCATGGATCCATCCTGCCTTGTATCAACGGTTCAGCTGGTGGTGGTGGTGTCATGGTGTGGGAATATTTTCTTGCACTCTTTGGCCCCTTGGTACCAATTGAGCATCGTGCAACACCTGTGGAATCTATCCACGAAGAATTGAGCAGTTTTGAAGGCAAAAGGGGGTCCAACCCGTTACAGCATGGTGTACCAAATAAGTGGCCGGTGAGTGTATACTGTATAAACTTTATTGATGTAATGTGTTATATATTTGCTAGTTTTATATGTTTGTTTTAAAGATAACGTGTTTGGCAGTAAGTAATTACATTCTGTGCAGAGTCATCCCTTACCATGCACTATAGAGGAGCCAACTGGCCTGTTGACTAGCATGCATGCATAGAATCTGAACATGTTAAAACAGGCAATAAAGATTGTAACAACCACAGGTAATGGATCCACTGAGTCACTGCAAGAGATGGTGTAAGCTGCACCAGGGAGCAGAGTCTAAGGGGCCATCAGTTTCAACCACAGCCTGCCGTAAGGCAGGATGGGTTGGCTACGGTAGACGACCCCCAGGTCATTACTTCTGGTGCGACTTGCCAGCAGTGGTGGCCGAGGCCAAGGTGGAGAAGGCTCATAGGCAGGAAGGTCAGGGCAGGCGATAAGGTTGTACAATAAGCAACGCTTTCTCTCAGGCAGATGGCAAGATCCATTGTGTTCTGAACACGTTTGGTGTATAACTCATGCGGCAAACACATACACTAGACGCATCGAACTTTAGGTGCCATTTATGAGCGTATATTCACCACTTTCATATCATCTGGCACATTATACACTGAAAAAGGATGTGAAAGATTGTGTAGAGGCACCAAGTGTCATACATGTCGCCTATGAGTCTGCATAAAAAGGTATTGAACTTGTATTGTGAGAAACTTGAGCCCTTTGTGGGATGATAAAGACAGGCACATATAATGGAAAGTTTCATCATTTTCCAACACAAAGTTGAAGTTACATTAAACAGTGAAAGCCTCTTGAACCGATCCTCATAACTTTACAGCTAAAACACAGGTTGTTACTCCCTGTGAGGCTGAGATAAAAGCTAGAAGGATAAGTATTCCGACTAATGGGTCAGGTTCCTATTGGTCAGAACTGATTGTTTTTAGTGCCATCGACATAACGTGGTTAATAACTGTAAAATGATTTGGAACATTAAGGACAATCTTTACATCTATTGCAGTCATAGACATTAGGTTTAGTGGCCAATTAATGTGAGTGTCTCTATCTTAACATTATGTCATTTTTGGTCAAATTTTCTGTGCTAATTTATATCACAAGGAATGACGGAAGATCTTTTTGTTTTGCAAAGATAGAATTTTTACCCTTTTGCAACATTGGATGTTTATCACTCAGGGAGCATGGAGTGGGCTCACTCACTAGGTGGGCGTTCACACAGTGAAAAGTTTTGGTGCGTTTTTGATGCGTTTTTTTAATGCGTCTTTTGTGCAGGAAGGCACAGCAATTAATGCTGTACATTGCTGCACAAAAATTGTGGCAAAAATCATGGTAATATTTTTGTGCAGCAATGTACAGCATTAATTGCTGTGCCTTCCTGCACAAAAAACGCATTAAAAAAACGCATAAAAAAGCACAGTGTGAAAGCACCCTAAACCTACTCCATACACATAGGGGGCTAGCTGCTAATTACAGCCAATGCCAGCCGCTATCAGTAGGTATTGGAGACAGCTACCGTCCCTGCTGATTAACTCTGTGATGATCGCAGAACCTAAGTGAATGCTACACATTCCCCCCTCTCCCCCAATCAGCCCCCCTGTGATGAGATTCTGGGTTCCAAGCCTAAGGCCGTGTTCACACGGCTTATTCCCGATGGATTTGTGAGGCGTATTGAGCGCACAAATCCGCCGTAAATAAGGGGCGGGACGGGGGCGGGGCCGGAGCGCGGCGGGGCGCCGCTCCCGACCCCATAGACAATACGGCGCGTACGCGCCGTAAATAATGTGCATGTCACTTTCTCCCCCCGCGGCGGATTCGCCGAGCGGGGAGGAGCGACGGAATCCACTGTTCTCTATGAGAGCAGTGGATTACCGTAATAACTCCGACGGATTGGCGCCGTACTGCAGCGCAAATCCGGCGCGGAGTACGGCGCCAATCCGTGCCCAAATAAGCCGTGTGAACGAGGCCTTAGGGTGCTTTCACACAGAGTGTTATTTTTGTGCAGAAATGTAAAGCATTAAGTGCTGTGCCTTTCTGCATAAACAAAATATCCAAAAGCGCATCAAAAACACATCAAATACGCACCAAAAAGGCTCCATGTGAAAGCACCCTTAGGGCTGCGGCAAAAGTGAGTGGTATGCCTAATTTCACACTGAGGGTTTTTTAGTGCGGTTTGGATATGTTTTTGTGAAGAAAGGCACAGCAGTTAATGTTGCACATTTATGCACAAAAAAAACAAATAAAAAAAATGCACCAAAAATGAACCAAAAAAAGCTCAGTGTGAAAGCACCCTAATGAAGGCTTCCATAGCTGCCATGTTACTGCTCCTATTGAATCCTGCCATAGGCAGTAATAGTAGTGCAAACTTTGTACACCTTTCTGTATTATGCATAGAATTACAAAACAGTGTGCAAATGATTGTGAACCCTAGTGGTCAAGTACCCTAGGAAAATACAAGTGCAAGTCAAAAATATAACACAATTTAAAAAAAAAAAATCTATTTATGAAGTCCCCTTCTCCATTTCTTTTGCTGTATTCTGCTGGTTCTATAGCTGTATGTACAGGCGCACGGCCAAACTTGGTGCAATGTGCGCCTGACGGCACATTGGTGCGAAACTGCCATACAAAGTTTGGCCCATTACACTCTATGCCCATACAAAGTTTGCCACATTACACTCTATGCACCATACAAACTTTGGCCCCTTACACTTTATGCACCATACAAAGTTTGGCACATTACACTCTATGCACCATATAAAGTTTGGAGCATTACACTCTATGCACCATAAAAAGTTTGGCACATTACACTCTATGCACCATATAAAGTTTGGAGCATTACACTCTATGCCCATACAAAGTTTTGCACATTACACTCTATGCACCATAAAAAGTTTGGCACATTACACTCTATGCACCATACAGAGTTTGGCACATTACACTCTATGCCCATACAAAGTTGGGCACATTACACTCTATGCACCATACAAAGTTTAGCACATTACACTCTATGCATCATACAAAGTTTGGCACATTACACTCTATGCACCATACAAAGTTTGGCACATTACACTCTATGCACCATACAAAGTTTTTCACATTACACTCTATGCACCATACAAAGTTTGGCACATTACACTCTATGCATCATACAAAGTTTGGTTCATTAAACTATATGCATCATACAAAGTTTGGTTCATTACACTCTATGCACCATACAGAGTTTGGCACATTACACTCTATGCACCATAAAAAGTTTGGCACATTACACTCTATGCACCATATAATGTTTGGCACATTACACTCTATGCCCATACAAAGTTTGGTGCATTACACTCTATGCATCATACAAAGTTTGGCACATTACACTCTATGCACCATAAAAAGTTTGGCACATTACACTCTATGCACCATATAATGTTTGGCACATTACACTCTATGCCCATACAAAGTTTGGTGCATTACACTCTATGCATCATACAAAGTTTGGCACATTACACTCTATGCACCATAAAAAGTTTGGCGCATTACACTCTATACATCATACAAAGTTGGGCACATTACACTCTATGCACCATACAATGTTTGGCACATTACACTCTATGCACCATAAAAGTTTGGCACATTACACTCTATGCACCATACAAAGTTGGGCACATTACACTCTATGCACCATACAAAGTTTGGCACATTACACTCTATGCACCATATAAAGTTTCACACATTACACTCTATGCCCATACAATATTTGGCACATTACACTCTATGCCCATACAATATTTGGCGCGTTACACTCTATGCACCATAAAAGTTTGGCACATTACACTCTATGCCCATACAATGTTTGGCACATTACACTCTATGCCCATACAATATTTGGCGCGTTACACTCTATGCACCATAAAAGTTTGGCGCATTACACTCTATGCACCAATTTTGAGTGTTTTGCACCAAAAATGTTTGGCACATAACACCTTCATTCATACTGTCGTATTATACACCCCTCTATATCTATTTAGAACTGGTGTGATGGTGACAAGTTACAAAAATGACAAAAGTGAATTCATAGATGTCGTCCTTAGAGTTCTAAACACTGCCTTTTATCCATTTTACAAAAAAAAAAAGTTTGGTTTTGCTATACCAATAAAAGTCCGATCTATTAAAATGTAACCTAATTTATCCCTTATGCTACACAATATAGAGGAAAAAAATTCCAAGCTTTAAGGCCTCGTTCACACGGCTTATTTCAGAACGTATTTACAACGGATTGCCGAACGTAAATACGTTCTAAAATCAGTTGAAAATCAGTTGCAAATGTGTGTCACTAAGTGTGGCACGTATTTGTAACTGATTTCCCGACGGATTCACCATCTCCAATCCTTGTAGGTGGTGAATCCGGCCGTAAATAATGGACATGTGAAGTGTTGTTCCGTCCGGATTGCCGTCGTCAATCTGCGGCGGCAATCCGGAACGGAACTACGCGTCGTGTGAACGACGAGCCGTATTTTCTATTGAAATCAATAGAAAATAGGCTGTGACTTATTTCGGACGGATTTGCCGACGGATTGACGATCGTCAATCCGTCGGCAAATACGCGGCGAAATAAGCCGTGTGAACGAGGCCTAAAATAATTTTTTTTAGCCATTTCATGTCCCCCAAAAAATTGGAATAAAAAGTGTCCATGAAGCTTCGTGAATCCTAAAATGGTACCAATAAATAACGACTCTTCAGCTGTCAAATAATGAGACCTCATTCAGGTCCATAGGCAAAAAATCAAGTTGTTGGTCGCAGAAAATGACACTGCAGTTCAATTTAAAAAAAAAAATAGAGACTGTTGTAATAGTTTTAAAGTACTAACAAAAACTCTTCCTATTAGGTATTTCCAGAATCGTACTGACCTGCAAAATACAGAAAATGTATTTGTATTGTACATGAAAATGAAACCACAGCAAAAAAAAAAAAAAGTGCAATTACGTTTTTTGGTTTTTATTTTAACATTCTAGCCCATTTAGACTTCTTGCTTTGGTTTACCGGTACAGTATGTAGTACAGTCAGCGGCATCATTAAAAAGCAGATTTTGGCTCCAATAAACAAGACCCAATGGGCACCATTTTTTAGGTAGGAGAGGATAGAAGCAGCAAAAAAAAATTGCTGCAGCAGTACAGTTTAAACACAATGCAAAAAGTCCTGATATCACTGTAAAGTTAAACTCTGCTGCATCAGTACCATAGTCCTCTATAGACAGGGATTTCATGATTCTTGCTCCTCATCAGTAAGGCTGTCTCTTCCATTGGGCAGGGTAGGCGGTTGCCCGGGGGCCCCACAAGCACAGGGGGCCCCCTGGGGAGATGCCTACCCTGTCCAGTGAATATACGCACCCAAGCCCCATGGACAGGACAATTAAAATGTCTGTTGCGCAGCGCCCTGCCTGCGCCGCACGTTTACTTTCTCGTCGCAGACAGGACGATGCGGGCTGTGGCGGTCAGAGCAGGGGCCCAGCCCTTTGTGGCCTGACGCGGCGGCCCTACTATTACTATGCCGTGCCTGCGCTTTACTGTTCACATCGCAGGCAGGGCGGGCGCGGCACCGCCCTACATAAGCCGTGAACAGTAAAGTGCAGGCATGGCACAATAGTGGAACGCACTCCCGGTGGTCTCTCTCCTCCGTCCCCCACCGGGCTGCTGGGAAATGTAGTTTTAGTACCGCAGGCCCGCAGCCCAGCCCAGCACATAAACATGGAAAAAAAAAAGTTCCCGCCTCTGCCACAGCCCCTTACCCAGCCTGCAGCAGCCGCCTGTTGCCATTTCAAAGGCAGTAGGCGGCACATAAGGTACATTGTAGGCAAACGCCCAATTGAGTGGGGAGGGACAGCGACTTGATGTCACTGTCCCCCACCAAGCCATGATGTCATTGTCCCACTTTGGCATTCACCACAGTGACAGCCAAGTATGGGGACAGTGACATGGCCTTGGTGGGGACTGTGACATGACCATAGGAAATGAAAACATGCGCCACAGCTACAGTGGGGATCCAGTGACACGCCATTTAGGGAGGGGACCTGTGACATTATGACGCCATTGAGGGGGAGGGGATAGTGATCACTGTCTAAATGACTGAGATGTTCCTATGTTGGCCTGTCATTCACAGTGACATGGCCAAGTGAGTGGGGGACAGTGACATGGCCATATGGGTGGGGGATGTGACATGACCATATGGGTGGAGGATAGTGACATGGCCATATGGGTGGGGGACTGTGACATGACCATATGGGTGGAGGATAGTGACAAGGCTAAATGAGTGGGGACAGTGACATGGCCATATGGGTGGAGGATAGTGACATGGCCATATGGGTGGAGGATAGTGACATGACCATATGGGTGGGAGGATGTGACATGCAAAATGGGTGGGGGACTGTGACCTGACCATATGGGTGGAGGATAGTGACATGGCTAAATGAGTGGGGACAGTGACATGACCATATGGGTGGGGGACAGTGACATGACCATATGGGTGGAGGATAGTGACATGGCTAAATGGTGGGGGACTGTGACATGACCATATGGGTGGGGGACTGTGACATGACCATATGGGTGGAGGATAGTGACATGGCTAAATGAGTGGGGACAGTGACATGGCCATATGAGTGGGGGACAGTGACATGACTATCATGTAACATCTGCATGTGGTCAGTCAGCCATCCTGACCTGTGGGACAACATGCAGATGTTACATGAGTTGCTGTTTGCCCATCCTGTGCCCCCAGGCCAGGCCACGCAGCAATTTATATAACTTAGGGGCTGCTTCGTGGCCTGTCCTGGGGGCACGGGATGGCTGACCACATGACGGAGGGGTTATATAAGTCATGGACAGCCATCCTGTGCCACCAGACCAGGCCACGCAGCAGCCCCTTAGGTATATAAATTGCTGCGTGGCTTGGCCTGGGGGCACAGGATGGCTGTCCATGACTCATATAACCCCTCCGTCATGTGAATGCGTTGGTTGGGGGGGTCCAGTGACCAGCTCTGCCCAGGGGCCGATAATGCTGTTAAGACAGCCCTGCTCATCAGTACAGAGCAGGTTACTGGTTGGCTACAGAGATTCCTTGGATGCAGCTTGGGGGGATACTTAATGTCAGGGAAGAGATACAGTTGGTGTATGGAGACTTTTTTTAAGCAATGCTTTATGGGAAAATGTATGCAAATTTGCTCTCCTCAAAAAGGAAAAAAAAACTATCCCACATGGTACAGTCTCCGACAAAAGGAAGATGGGTCACTCTGCTTTGGCTAATATCAAATAGTTTTCTTCTTTCTGAAAGAGAGCTAATTTGCATATTTTTTTCCCATGGAGCATTGCCTGAAAATAAGCTGTCATATACCACTGAGTCTCTTCAATGAGACACTTTGCCTATGAAAGGGATTTTGAGATCTATTATAAGAAAAAAAAAAAGTAACTTCGGCTGCTACAGAGATAAAAGACATCAAGTTATTTAAGCCTATGATAGAACCGTAAACCAGAAGTGTGTAAATTAATCTGCATTTTTTTAAATATATACAAAAAACATTTTAGTAAAAAAATTAAAATAAAAAAAGTTAATTTTTTTAAATGCCGTTCACCTCAAAAATAAAAATTAATTAAAGAGTAAAAATAAAAAGAGTTTATATAGACAATCAAGAAATGCTGTAGATAAAATGATTGAAAAATAATAATTTTACCACTGAAATATTTATATTTACATCTACAAATGGAAAAAGATAATGAAAAAAACACAATAAAATCATGTCCATGTATGTAAAAAAAATTAATTAGCTCTGTCAGTATAATATAGTGCCTGATGTACAGAGATAGGTCCATAACCCTATGTAACAGCAGCAAATTACACCTGCAGGTCTCTTCTGATATTTAAAGGGGATGTATCGCTTCATCAGTTCGGCTGTTTTCTTGAAGCTTGATTCTCTCAGTTCCTGAAATCCAGGGGTGTTTCTTCCCCCCCCAGCTGGGTGTTTCTTAACTGAAGGGAGATGACATCATCTCCCCCTTCACTGTTCATGCTCGCTCCCAAGTCAGTGTGTTCCCCCCACCCTCTCTGAGTCCACATGTCACTGTCCTCTCCCTATAAAGTCTTATTTTGTAAGAGCTGTTTACATACCACAGGCCTGCATTCAGTCTAGACAGCCTTCAATGAACTCAGAACACTGATCTCTTCTCCTCTCACAGCTGGAGGTTTGTTACAGTTGAATCCAGTCTTCTATGAACTCATCCAGAGCACAGATCCGTCTCTCTTCTTTGCAGGAGCATTAGGCACCGAGACTCAATTCTGCTGTTTTCTGATTGTAGAAGCAGCTTCAGTGTCAATGAGGAGCTGCTAGCTGTATAGAGTGAAATTGTTGCCGGCCCCTTACACGCAGGAGCATTAGGCACCGAGGCACAATTCTGCTGTTTACTGATTGTAGAAGCAGCTGCAGTGTCACTGAGGAGCTGGAAGCTGTACAGAGTGAAATTGTTGCCGGCCTCTTATTCTGAGTGAGAGAGGCAGGAATGCGCGCTCCCGTGAATACTACCAGGGGCCATACAGAATGTAAATTAGTAGAGCTGACAGCCAAGGAAATGCAAGGAGGTGGGATCCGACCGCTCCGGAGGAACTGTGTTTACACAAAACGAAGATAAGGCAGACGGTGAAAACAAGACAGCTTTGCAAATGACATCCAATTGCAAAGTTGCTTGTTTTCACTGTCCCCGTATTCTGAAGACCATTTAATGAAATGATAAAACCCCTTTAAGGCAGATATTACAATTATATGTCCATGTTTCTATGTAATGTCAGTATATTATAGCTACAGGTCCATCATCCTATGTAATGTCAGTATATTAAAGCTACAGGTCCATACTCCTATACAAGGGCTGTATATTACAGCTACAGGTCTATACTCCTATTTAAGAGCAGTATATACAGCTACAGGTCCATACTCCTATATAATTGCATTAAATGCAGCTACAGGTCCATTCTTCTATGTAAGAGCAGTATATACAGCTACAGGTCTATACTTCTATGTAAGAGCAGTATATACAGCTACAGGTCCATACTTCTATGTAAAAGCAGTATATACAGCTACAGGTCTATACTTCTATGTAACGGCAGTATATACAGCTACAGGTCTATACTTCTATGTAAGAGCAGTATATACAGCTACAGGTCCATACTTCTATGTAAAAGCAGTATATACAGCCACAGGTCTATACTCCTATGTAAGAGCAGTATATACAGCTACAGGGCTATACTCCTATGTAAGAGCAGTATATACAAGCTATAAGTCCATTCTTCTATGTAAGTGCAGTATATACATAGAGCTATGTCAGTCGTTATACTGTCTATGTAGAGAGCAGTCTTATACACGCTACAGGGATTATGCTTCTATGTGATGAGCAGTATATACAGCTACAGGTCCATACTTCTATGTAAGAGCAGTATATACAGCTACAGGGCTATACTCCTATGTAAGAGCAGTATATACAGCTACAGGTCCATTCTTCTATGTAACGGCAGTATATACAGCTACAGGTCTATACTCCTATGTAAGAGCAGTATATACAGCTACAGGTCCATTCTTCTATGTAAGAGCAGTAAATACAGCTACAGGTCCATACTTATTCAATATGTGGCATGCTAATAAAACTCTTCACATGCTACAAATCCTATCACTACCACTGGGTGGCCACATATGGACAAATGTAGCAATAACAACTCCCAATAGAGTCTCACATCATTATTCAATAGAGTGTATCCACTAAACATCTCAAATCGATTTGTTTTTTTCTATGTGCTGCTATTAGTCGCAGTAAAAAGTAGTGTGAGCGATTGCGTTGGCTAATGGAGATTCGATCGATAGTCGATACGGTCGGCGCTTTCGATAAGGTTTTTCGATAGTGAGCATCGATTTATGAGCATCGCGATTACCATTAAATAGGCACTATGGGAGAGTGCAGAACTGTATACCTTCATTATTGTAAGACCCCAAAAACAAGGTGGAGAAGCTGAATTAAGACCACAACAGTCACATGGAGAGACGTTGCTACATCTAGAGGCAATACATAACACTGTAGGTTATAAAAGTCACAGAAAAAAAGTCACAAGGACCATGTCACTATCCGGGTCACTGTAACACAGCTGACCCTTAAACCTGCTCACCCCACAAATTTTAAAAAGTGCAGAAGGCAGTCAGTATGATTTGAACCATTATGTTACTTGAATGACCATTGAATATCCCTGTCCATGGAAGCAGCGATGAGCCCCTCAAACTGCATGACCCACAGTGAATATAAAAAGATGCACGGAAAAAGGATTAGAAAAGTCTCTTTCAACCACATTTTAGGTGTATCAACGGACATTGACTATACCGGTCCTGGGCCAACTGGGCATGAGCCCCAAACCTGCAGGACCCCCACATTAAAAAGTGCCGGAAAAAGTGAGTCTTTCTAACCACCATTTTAGTTGAACTGGACATTGACCTTATACCTGTCCTGGGCCACAGGCATGAGCCCCAAACTGCATGACCCCCATTTAAAAAAGTGCCGGAAAAAGGAGTCTCTTCACACCGTCCGTTTTAAGTTAGTTTCGACTGGACATTGACTGATACCCTGTTCTGGGCCACAGTATGAGCCCCAAACTCTGCATGGACCCCCACATTAAAAGTGCCGGAAAAAAAGGAGTCTTTCAGAACCACCTTTCATGTTTTTCACGGTCATTTGACTATACGATGTTATGGGCCCACAGCATGAGCCCAAACCTGCATGACCCACCCTACATTTAGAGATAGTACTCGTGCCGGAAAAAAGGGTCTGTGATGCAAACCACCGCATTTTTAGTTTCATTGGACATTGGTCTCAATCCGTCCTCTTTCTTCAACCGCCACAAAAAATAACAATCTTCAATCGTCCAGCATTAGTTCACCAACGAATACCTGCTCTGGGCCACACAGCATGAGTCCCAAATCCTGCACTTGACCCGCCACATTAAAAAAGGTGCCGGAAAAGGAGTCTTTCAACCAACCATTTTAGTTTCTCTGGACATTGACTATACCCTGTCCTGGGCCACAGGATGAGCCCTAACCTGAATGACCCCCCCACCATTTAAAAAGTGCTGGAAAAAGGAGTCTTTCAACAACATTTAAGTTTCACTGGACATTCGACTATACCTGTCCTGGCCACAGCATTGAGCCCCAAAAACTGCTGACCCCCACATTAAATGTGCCGGAAAGGAGTCTTTCAACCACCTTTAAGTTTCACTGAGACTTTGTCTATACCTGTCCTGGGCACAGCTTTGAGCCCAAACCTGCATGGACCCAGCCACAATTTGTAAAAAGTGCCGGAAAGAAGGACAGGTATTTCAACCACCATTTTAGGTTTCACGGGACATTGACTATACCGTCCTGGGCCACAGCATGACCCAGGCCGGGAGTTACAGTGGGTGCGGTGAAAGCCCAGGCTGGCGTCCGGTCATTCTATTAACAAGCAGGTTAAATGCCCATGATGACGCAGGCAACGAAAAACTGTCGTGCTGAAGCAGAGTGCGGAAGCGGACGGTAAAAGTGTGAGAACTCCAGCTTCCTCTGTACACTAGGTAAGTACCTGGGTAGCGCTTGCCCGATCCGTATGAGTGTGGGACCAATTGAGCTTCCAATTGGAAATACTGGTGTGGTTAACGCTCCTGTTACACCCCCCCCCTCGCAGGTGCCCTTATCTTGGCATTTTGTTTTTCTCATGTTTTCTCATAACGTGTGGAGGAAATGGTCTCTGTACTTTGTTTCTCTGTCTGTGCATCCATACTCCTGGTTCTGTCCTGAATAACCTACATTTCTGGTTCAAGTGTGTGTGTTCCATGTACATCCTTTGTACAATTCAGAGGAATTTTTTAACAGGCTATTCGCTGTACATGGCAAGTTGTTTGTTACTTTAATTCTAGAGAAACAATTTTTAAAATAGGATGGAATCCCACCTTGTGCTTTTGTTTCTCTTTGTTTTCATTGTATTAATGGGTTGTCTCAAATAAGGGATTGATAGCATGTAAAGATCTTGCAAAAAACAAGTCATTTTGCAATATGTGTCCATTAAGAGTGTCGCACCTATTCCTGTTTTGACTCAGCACGCATCACCCCTCTTGAGCCACTCTTGACAATTGTGCAGTGAACAAGAATGTCTGTTGTAGGAAACAACATTTTTTAGCGATAGGGACCTGGTATGTTATGCTGCATATCGTCACAGCAAAATGCCCCCAAAAAATTCAAAGCATGACCCTTGAGCCACTTTGGTCAATTGTGAAGAACAAATGTTACTGTTGAAACAACATGTTTTAGAATAGAACTGTTTAGATAGCTGCATTGTCACAGCAAAATGCCCCCAAAAATTCAAAGCATGACCTTGAGCCACTTTGGTCAAGTGTGAGAACAAATGTCTGTTAGAAACAACATTTTTAGAATAGGACCGTAGTATAGCTGCATGTCCACAGCAAAATGCCCCCAAGAATTCAAAGCATGAACCCTGAGACCACTTTGGTCATAATTGTGTACGAGACAAAGTGTCTGTTAGAGGAAACAATAATGTTTTTAGAATAGGCCTGTAGTATAGCTGCATATGTCACAGCAAAATGCCCCCAAAAATATTCAAAGCATGCCCCTTGAGCCACTTTGAGTCAATGTGAAGAACAAAATGTCTGTTAGAAACACATTTTTAGAATAGGACATGTAGTATAGCTGAGGTCACTAGCAAAATGCGCCCAAAATTCAAAGCATGGACCCTGATGCCAAATGTTGGTCAATTGTGAGAACTGAAATGTCTGTTAGGCAGACTAAGCAAATTTTTAGATTAGGACCTGTCTCGAATAGCTGCATTGTCACAGCCAAACTGCCACCATAAATTTCAAAGCACTCGCGACCCTTGAGCCAGTCTTTAGGTCAAGTTGTGAATGAACAAATGTCTGATATAAACAAACGCTTATTTTATAATAGGATCTGTAGTGTTATTTGCCTGCATTTCAAAGGGCAGCATGACACAAAAAATGTATTAATAAAATGACTTCTCAGCCACTGTTGAGAAAATTGTGAGGGGAGAAGATGCACTTAGAAGCCACATTTCCTATTCCAAGAGACTGTAATTATAGCTGTATTCACTAGCAACTTGACCCCAAAAAATTATAATCTGACCTTCTCAGCACTATTAAAAATTGTGAGGGAGAAATGCACTTAGAAGTCACATTTCTGTTCCAGAGAGGACCATTGATTATTGCTGTATTCTCACAGCAACATGACCTCAAATACATTGACCAATGCGGAGAAAACTTCTTAAGAATAAAGTGAGGTAAATGGAATACGGTGTTGTCATGAAAACCGTGCTGTTTTTACAGTCTTCCTCACAGCCAAAACCATCAAAATGAACTGTTGGGAAAAGAGAATAAAAATTGCCAGTAAGAAATGATCAATTTTAAAAAAAAGTTTTTCAAGAGGACCATTTCTGTTGAAAAGGAATGTGAAGTAGAACGGCAAATAAACGGTGACCTCGGCAAGTGGGGCAACAACAGAATCAGTGATCCATGCCTGAATCATCTTGCAGAAAGTAAAACGATCCACATAAAATGTGGAAAGCCGGATGCGTTTGTCGTGTATGACTCCTCCAGCTGTGCTGAAGGTCCGCTCAGATATGACGCTGGCTGGCTGGGCAGACAACACCTCTATGGCGTGACGGCCAGCAGGGCATTCGTCCATTTTGGATACCCAGAAGTCTATTGGGTCCGGAAACACATGCAAAAACATCGTGTGTGTGTGAGGACGCAGATAGGTCGTTTGCACCATGATCTTAAGCTGATCTTCTCGTGTGTTGGATGTGTGCCATGCATTGCCTATGCGATGGTGAGGTGGTGGTAAACAAGATTGCCAGAGGTCTCCCATTAGGCTTCTGCCAACCTTGCCTGCTGCTTGCAGGTACGGCCTACTTGGCACTCTCTACTGCTGTCAGTCGCTGATGTTGTTCCACCGTGAATTTGGGGACGTTGATGCAGACGCAAACAGATGTCTCCAGATGTCAATCAGCAAGTCTCCATGTTCTGCATTTTTAATATCTATTTGGGTGGGTGGAAGGAAAGTGCTGATTTTTGTTTTGTACCGGGGAGGATCCAGGGCCAGGGTGGTCCACCAGTAAGCTGTTGTTCATTTTGATTGCCTTAATGCGAGGCATCATTGTTGGAGGAAATTGGAGCATCCAAGCACTCATGTGAGAGATGGAGCATCCTTGATTTCCTCACTGCCTTGGGTCGAGGAGGCACTAGACCAGAAGCTGATCACTTCTCAGTTCTTCATCCTCCGCCTCAATAGGTGAGCGGCCAACCTCTTTCCAAGGCAGGTGGGTCGTGGTAACTCGGTGCTCTAGGATACCTGCCTCCTCCTCTCTCCTCCGCTGCTCCGGGCCACAGCTTCAACACTAGCCTTGGTCTGACTGGAAGATGATGCACCCTGAAGAGCTGATGCGCACCTGTGCACTAGCTCTGGACCCCGAAACCACTGCCTAATATGACCGATGTAAGATTGTGAATACTGTCGGGCCTTGTGGATTTGACGGAGAGAATGTGTCGTGGTCCGCATCTGTGTCCGTTCTCCTCCTCCGTATCGCTGGCGGGACCTGTTGTTTCAGGTGTCAACCCCGATTCGTTCCAGAGAACTGTAAGCGATCACCACAATGCTCATGCTGACAAGGGCATTGTCCGCATGAAATTTTGGTGGCTTCTTCAAAACTGGCAAAAGGAATGGTGCAGAGCTCCTTTCACCTGCTCCACTCTCGGTGGGTCAAACACCCCGAGGTTGTACCGCTGCTTGTTCAGGCCATGTGTCACTTGTACTGCGTAATGGCATTGCGCCTGGCGTGCCGTACAATCGCTGGTGTGATATGTGGAGGGTTTTGGAATTTACCAGCGTAGGCGCGCGCACGTCAACAATGAGACGGTTGACGGGGAGGCCGATGCTGACGCTGCAGACGCTGAGCCAGGCGGGGATGAATAGAGGGTGCCTGCGGAAACGGGCGGTAAGGTGCGAGAACTCAGGACGCCCTCGAACCTTCTTCAGCAGGCAGTCCAGACCCGGGTAGCTCTTGTAGAAATATTCTGGACGGACAAGGCTTTCATGCATGTGCAGGCAAGGGATGAAGCTCGCCCTAGTACACGATCAAGAAAGGAGGTGGCCAGCAGATTCGCCGCCCGTTATCGCACAACCACCTTGCCTTGGCCAATGGTTTTTTGTCACCCAGCCAGGAGCGCTAGGTTCGTTGCTTAGTAGACCGGACCACAGATCCCTGACCTGGTCGTGGACGGTCTCCACGATAAAGGACAGAGGATTAATTTCAACAGACGGACCTGGTGTCTCTGGAGCAGACGTGTGAGTGTCCTAGATCCACGCTCGGAACCTTGGGGGATGAAGAAGACCTGCCCATGCCTGCAGTTTTTGAAGATGCGTGCGCCGAGCCTCGAGAGCCACCGTCACCCCAGAGACATCCACCCAGCTCACCAGTGTAGAGCTGTCACTGAGATTATAGCGCCTTGGCCTGCTTACTAGTCCATAGTGTCGTGGTGGAGATGGACTGTTTACGTGGACACAGATGCAGGACAACGCGCTTGAAATTTAGATGAACGATGGCTGGTGCCAGTGCAGGGACGGCTTTTCTGGCAATGAAATGGCAGCATCTGCTCGGCATTCTGGTATATGGATGGGCAGAGGCCGAAGGGCCAGAGGGCCATGACGTGGCGGAACCGCATGTCTAGTGTCACACCAGACGGAAAGAGCATCAATTTCCAAGGCCAAGAAAAGTCTGGCAATGCCGACATTCAGGTGTTGCTTTGGGTATGTTTGGGTTAAAGTGTTTTCGTGTCTGTTCCCAACCTGGAAGACAGAAGGCTGGCTGACTAGAACTGGCGCTTACGGCGTGGCAGGATCGTCAAAAAACTGCGGAGGAGAAGGGGTATGGCATGGGTCTCTGGGTGGTGTAGGTGGGTACTCGGGCGACGGTGGAGGCTGAAGCGTCGAGGCTGATCCCTGAATCATTGCTCTGAGAGGTAATGGGCAGTGTGCTGTGGACACGCGTTGGTTGGTCGGCGCGTGGAGCGTAGGAGGCGGAGACAGAGTGTGTGCACAGTGGTTGGAGGGACCCGGGCTGTCGTCTGGACCTTTTTTGGGCAGAGGTTTCCCTCCGATTTCAACTCATGCATTCGTGCATTGTGGACTAGACATGTTGGTGGTGGTAAACCACTAAAGGTTCATGCCTCTACTTATGCGTTTGCGGCAAAGGCGGATATTGACATCGCTGGGTGAATAGAGGCTTGCTCAAAGAAGGCCAGCTTGAGAGGTCATGGACCTTTTTGCGGCGATAAGCGAGGAGCGGGGTTTGCGCTGGACCGTGGCTGGCGGAATCATATCAGCGGACTTCTTGCTCGACGCCCTTCCCTTTGTTGTGTGGCGGGACCCGTCATTGACACATACCCATTCTCTTCCTCCTCGTCCACTGATTGAAGCTGATATCGCAGCAAGTTCTGCGGAAAAAGGACAGGATGGATCCGCATGTCGGTCTCTTCTCATCAATTCATCAAACACGTGTGACTTGGACGTCCTGACTTTTCTGCATTCCAGAAGCTGCGGGCTTCAAGCCAAAGGGCACTGCAAGGGTTGGCCGACCGCCCGGGATTTTTGCCGATTGACCGGCTTCTTCACCTCCGTTCTGGGTGGCATCAGTAATGGGCGTCAGAGCAGACTAATATCCTATTGATCTTTTAACATGCTTGCCAACACGCATGTTTTGTCATCAAGAGGTCTTCAGACAATGGGATTAAGATCCGACATGGTGGGTACACGAGTTGTCATTTGGGTCTGCTTCATGTTGGACGAGATGCTGATGAAGCTGATGACGACAATTTGTGGCTCCGTGACTGGGAGGACAAGGAGGTATGACTGCTAGAGAGGTTGCATTAACACTGAAGGAGCAGATTGGGAACGATGTTGCGTTACTTAAGATTCACAGGTGCCCTGAAGTCACCAGCGATGACTCAGGCCTGACGGTCCTGCAACTGACGATCGCTGCAGTGCGTGTGTTGTCGCCAGAACTGGTAGGAGCACCTTCTCTCGTACCTCTACTCTCCATGTGCTACCCCCTCTTCTGCTCGCTTACATACAGCTCATTTCGCTCCCATGTCCAGAATATAAAAATTTGAAAGGTATGGAATCAGTTTGGAAAGTCTCTTAATTAATAAGACGGCAAATCACAGCTATGTAGATAAATCCCTCTAATCAAAACAAAAATTGCTGGATTTCAAATTTAAACTGGCAAGCGCGCGCGATGATCAACAAAATCTGAACTGGGAAAAGAGAGTGTGCCAAAAAGAAACAGATTCTGTTTATGTTTTTGGTATAATAAATGGTATTTTTTTGCACTGTGTCAATTCACCTGTGGTGAATAAGTAGAATTAGCTGTTTTATAGATTTTCGTAGATGCTGCGTCAATGAAACAGTAACCGTGGGTGCGCAAAAGTCAAAAAATAAACAACGTTATCTGTTATGTTTGAGCTATGAGTAACACTCGGTATTTTTCTGCACCTTTGCGAATTCACTGTCGGTGTGTTATTGAATTGCTGTTTTAAGATTTACGTATATGCTGATTCAATGAACAGTACTGGGTGCGCAAAAGTAAAAAAACACGTATCTGTTATGTTTTCGTATAATACACGGTATTTTTTGCACCTTTCAATTCAAATATGGTGACAATATAGAATTGCTGTTTTAAGATCTACAGTTGCATGACTTTGTGCGTCATGAACAGTACTGGTGCGCAAAGGAGTCGCATAAACACGTAACTGTTATGGTGTTTGATATAATAAACGTATTTTTTGCACCTTTCAATTCACCTGTGGTGACTATAGAATTGCTGTTTTAAGATTTACGTAGATGCTGCGTCAATGAAACAGTACTGGGTGCCGCAAAAGTCTTAATCACGTATCTGTTATGGTTTTCGTTTATTACACGGTATTTTTTTGCACCTTTCAATTCACACTGTGGTGAATTATAGATTGCTGTTTAAGGATTGTAGATGCAGCGTCAATGAACAGTAACTGGGTAGCGCAAAAGTAAAAAAACGCGTAACTGTTATGTTTTGTTATAAAACTGTTATTTTTTGATCTCTTCAATTACACCTGTGTGGTGGAATATAGAATTGCTGTTTAAGATTTACGTTAGATGCTGCGTCAATGAACAGTACTGGTTGTGAGCAAAGTCAAAATACACGTAAACTGTTATGTTTTGGTCTAAGAAACTGTATTTTTTGCACCTTTCCAATAAACGGTGGTGAATATTGAATTGATGTTTTAAGATTTACTGTAGGATGCTGCGTCAATGAACAGTACTGGCAGCTGCGCAAAAGTCAAAAAAAAAAAAACGGTTTCTGTTATGTTTCGTATAATAAACTGTATTTTTTTTTGCACTTTCCAATTCACCTGTGGTGATTAAGAATTGACTGTTTTAAGATTTACGTAGATGCTGCGTCAATGAACAGTGCTGGTGCGCAAAAGTCAAAAAACAACGTAACTGTTATGTTTTTGAGTATAAGAATAAACTGTATTATTTTGCACCTTTCATATTCACCTGTGTGTGTGAATATTAGAAATTGCTCGTTTATGATTTACGTTGATGCTGCGTCAATGAACAGTACTGGGTGTCTGTTTACGCAAAGTCAAAAAACAGGTATCTGTTTTGTTTTAGTTTAATAAACTGTATTTTTTGAACCTTTCAATTCACTGTGGTGATATAGAATTGTGTTTTAAGATTTACGATAGATGCTGCGTCAATGAACAGTAGTGGGTGCGCAAAGTCAAAAATCAGGTTAACTGTTTTGTTTTCGTAGAATAAACTGTATTTTTTGCACCTTTCAATTTACCTGTGGTTGAATATAGAATTGCTGTTTTATGATTTAAGTAGATGTATTTTCTTCTTTTTTTCTGCGTCAATGAACAGTAAAGGGTGAGCAAAAGACAAAAAACTCGTAACTGTTATGTTTTGATATAATAAAACGTATTTTTTTGCACCTTTCAATTCTCCACTGTGGTGAATATAGAATTGCTGTTTTAAGGATTTACGTAGATTGCTGCGTCAATGAAAAAGTAATGGGAGCGCAAAAGTCATAAAAAACAGGTATCTGTTATGTTTTCGTATAATAAACTGTACTTTTTTGCACCTTTCAATTCACCCTGTGGTGAACTATAGATTGCTGTTTTAAGATTTGCGTAGATGTTGGGTCAATGAACAGTACTGGGTGCTAAAAGTCAAAAAAAACACGTATACTGTGATGTTTTCGTACGATACTCGGTATTTTTGGCAACAAAAACCTGTGCTGAGTTTTTGCTGACTACAAGATTTTGGATTGTTATTTTAAGTGCATGTGTTGACAATATAAACAGTCCACAGGTGTAATGGGTAAAATTGAACACCTATCTGAAAATGTATAATGATAATAAGTGGAGTTATTGCAGCTAACAAAGAGGACCTGCAGTTAAATTGAAATGATGTTTATCCATTATAAGTTCAGACTGCCCAATATCCAGGAAATATTTCAATAGCAAAATGTTAATTAATAAAGATATTCCACTACAATATCTACCACTAGTCTTGGTGAACCCCCCCTTTTATCAATGTTCTTTATAGATAGAGCTTGTCTGTGTTCGCCCGCGGGGGCCCCCCCCCCCCTCTCACTACGCCGTGAATTCTACACCTGGAGATGCTGCTTTAAAACATTCTCTAGCTAACTTACATTAAAATCTCTCTCAAATCTCTTAATTAACTAAATTGGAAGGATCACAGCTAATAGTAGAGGTTTTCTCTGTGCAGAATGACTAATTTCTCGCTGAGCTGTTTTGGCCACAGGAGAGCGCAGGTCTATCCTATGAGACGTGTGAGACAATGAGGTCTGAAACAGAAACGCAGGTGATTCTATGTTAAAACGAGGTCATGTGATTTTTTCCAGCCTAATCGCAAACCATACACCATCCCGTCATGACGTCGCACACACATGTCTCCCTGCTCTATTCTGTTATATGATTTGCTGGCCGCCAAAAATTACAGGAAGCGCCGAAAAAAAGGCGCGATCATTAATGATGTTGCTCAGATTTTAACCTTAATTATCGAATGATCTGGAAAATTCGATCACCATAAAAACCTTGCCGATTTCAACTTTGTCGATAAAAATCGCTCAACACTAGTAAAAAGCACTCATATCAGACGAGGAAAGGGCCACTTTCTCTGTATTCTATGGATGCTACCGCTTCACTTAGTGGGGTAACTGCCCCAAAAAGAGTGACCCCACAACACTAAGGAAAGCATGCTGCCTCGGCATCTGTGAGGCAGCAATACTCATGTCCCTATTTTCACTATCACACCGAGAAGGGACCGTATAGATCTCTCGCTATTTTGCAGAGATTCTGCGCAGCCGCACTCAAGTCTTGGAAGTCTAGACACTCGGAAACCTACATGTCCGTCTTAACATAAACCAGCGCATGTGTTCTTGACTGCTGCAAAGTAAAGGATACTAATGGCTCTTGTGTGAAAGTGCGGCCCTGTGGCTGTCACCTTTCCATGAAAAGTGTGAGACCACTGAGGAACCGAGAGTTGTGTAGTAGCAGATTTGTCAGTAAGGCTATGTCTACACGGGACTGGTTGACAGTCGGTTTTTAAATTGGATTCAGTATTTAGAATCAGCAAAAATCCGACTGTAAAATCATCTCCATAGACCTCAATAGAAAATCCGACTGTAAAATCATCCCCATAGACCTCGATAGAAAATCCGACTGTAAAACCATCCCCATAGACCTCATAGCAAAATGACTGTAAAATCATCTCCATTAGACCTCAATAGTGAAAATCCGACTGTAAACAGGCTCATAGACCTCAATTAAGAAAATCGACTGTAAAATCATTACCCATAGATTCATAAGGAAAATCCGACTGTAAAATCTTCCCCATAGACCTCAATTAGATAATTCCGAATGTTAAATCATCCCCATAGATCTCAATTAGAAAATCCAACTGTAAAATCATCTCCATTGACCTCATAGAAAATACGACTGTTAAAATCATCACCATAGATCTCAATAGAAATTCAACACTGTAAAATCATCCCCAGTAGACCTCATAGAAATCCAACTGAAAATTATTCCCAATAGACCTCAATAGAAAATCCCGACTGTTAAAATCATCTCCATGACTGAATAGAAAATCTGACTGTAAAATCATCCCCATAGACCTGAATTGAAAATCCGACTGTAAAATTATTCCCATAGACCTGAATAGAAAATCTGACTGTAAAATCTTTCCCATAGACCTCAATAGAAAATCCAACTGTAAAATCATCCCCATATATCTCAATAGAAAATCGACTGTAATATTAATTCCCTTAGACCCCCCAATGGAAATTCCAACTGTAAAATCATCCCCATAGACCTGAATAGAAAATCCGACTGTAAAATCATCCCTATAGACCTCAATAGGAAATCCGACTGTAAAATCATCCGCATAGAACTGAATAGAAAATACGACTGTAAAATCATCCCCATAGACCTCAATATAAAATCCGACTGTAAAACCATCCCCATAGACCTCAATAGAAAATCCGACTGTAAAATCATCTCCATAGACCTCAATAGAAAATCCGACTGTAAAATCATCTCCATAGACCACAATAGAAAATCCGACTGTAAAATCATCTCCATAGACATCAATACAAAATCCGACTGTAAATCATCCCCATAGACCTCAATAGAAAATCCGACTGTAAAATGTTTCCAATAGAGCTCAATAGAGGTCGGTTTTTAAAACCAATGGTCTTGAAAAAATAAAAAACTTCGAACATGTTTTATAATTCGCTGGGGAAACGAGGGTTTACAGCACTTTCTATTGAAGGGGGCCCCTGAAATCCGAGAAAAAAAATATAAATAAAAAGGTCATAAACGACAACGAGTAAAAAAATTGGGGGCATTCTAGTTAAAATCTGTAGTATTTTACCCTTGCATATGGCCCCCGCCTAAAAGAAGGCTGCTGGTGCAAGCCAGAGGAAATTCCCAGGGGGCAAAATACGTGTTGAAGTGTACGAAATTAAAGGGTTGTCTATACAAGGATTGATTTTTTGTTAAAGATCTTGCAAAAAGGGTCACTTTTCTATTGTCCATTAACAGTGCCCTATCTACCCAAAACAATCCCCTTTGAGGGGCTCACCAGCTCCCCAGGACGCTATAGCTACAGACCTGTTCCATCCTCCTATATGCAGCACGGGTTTGCTATAGCTACGACCTAATTGATCTCTCCTTAGGCTGTCACCGGGTTGCTATAGCTAAACCGGGGCGTTCTACTGCACCCTATAGAAGCCAGTAAACCACCCAGAACTCAAAGTGAAAAAAAGGGAAAAAAAGACTGAGGAAAGGGGAATAATGAATGAGAAAACCCCCCTTTAAAGGGAAACTGTGTTTAAAAGTGTAACTGTCTCCCCCGTAAAGTATACCATGCTTTAATTTTTGGGAACGTGAGTAAAGCCTCAAGAACCAACTGAATGCCCTTTGGGGTTGAATTTCCAGCCCCGGGTGCACTACACATCCCCGCATGCCCCCACCGTAGGCCTGCATCCCCGGCACTACACCACAGGACCCCTGCAATGCCTCTATCTGACCTTCCACCTGCAGCACCTTTGCCCCTATTTTGGACCTTTTTGGGTGTAATATCTGTTTTGAAGCTTTTGCTGACAGATCGGATTTTAAATTGGGAAAATAAAGAAAAAAAAAAAAGTAAATTAAGGGAAAACAAATAAATTTGCATAAAAATAATTAGCCCTTAAAAATTCGGCACATGCTCCCCAGAGTGATGCAATGCCTATAGACGTTCGGTGCGATCACCTTCTGTGAGTTTTCCCTTTCCTTTGTGAGCGATAATTTGATTTATAATTTTTTTCCTCAATTTTTTTTGCACTGACTTTTTTCATTTTTTGCTTTGTTTCGAAACAACATTCCTTATTGACTCAATAAGCACATAATCATAGAAAAAAGGCCCTCGCGGGCTGACGGAGGTTGTGCCGGATTTGGCACATTGATAAGTTGCAATAAACAGCATCAATATGATTTGGTAAATAATCTCTTATTTGTTAATATAATAATATAACAATATAAAATGTCTCAAAGGCATTTTCTAGTCACTCGGCGGCTCCTGTTGAGAATAAGAAACTCTGCAATATTCGTACTGTCTGTGATCCTGTAGCCACCACTGGTCTCATTGCTCCAAGGTGGCTTTGTCTATGCAACATCCCAAGGCCACCTCCTCCAGTAGCTGCCACTGGACCTTAGGTCCTTATAGATGCAAAACCTTGAAGTCCCAGAAGCAATTAAAGGGGTTGTCTCACTACAAAGAATAGCTTTCAAATTGTAGGGAACACAAAAAAAAGACATTTTCCCCAAAAATATTGCTTTGTTTATCTGTTTTCCCAAGGGGATACAATGAATTTAAGACCTCCCTGGTTTTTTCAGTTCCCTCAGTAACTGCCTTTAAACAATTCTCCCCTCTGTTTTTCTATGAGATAGCATGAGTGATTCACACACAGGTCACAGGCAGTGTCTGTGCTGCTGGGGCATAAAAAGCTCGATTTAGTAAAAAAAACAAACTGTAATTGGGGCAGGGGCGGGAAAAGGCTTTTTGGGTGCCCCAGGCAGTACACCCAATCGCCCCCCTCCCCGCCCCCCAAAAAAATGCCCCCCCCCCCCCAATTCCTCCACCCCTGCCCAGGTCCTGTCACAATTTTCTGTGTACCCCACATAGCTCCTGTCCATCCCCTCACAGTCACGCCAAAGGAAATCAGCCCGAAAATTTTTGCTTTTTCAAAACCGCTCCCCTCCGTAACATGTAATCCCCCCTAAAAAACATCACCGAATAACCACCATACAGGGACAAATCTACCGACAATAAATTGTTACAAAAAAACCTCCTACAAAACCAAGACCCCAAAAACTATTTACTACTTAAGGCTCAAATAATCCTCCCAGACCCGACCAACCCCCCCCCACATTTTGACCATACTGTACACAGGCCTATTACATAAAATTACCGCCATACGTGACCAGATTGGTGAACTAGTTGTATTAGACCTCGGGCAGACATAAATGATTACACTGCATTTTTACATTTATGCCCACAGGAACTCTTTTCTGATCACTCTTCACTTTCCCCTTTTCTTCTCCACCCGGGGTCCACACCTTCATGCTGATTGCTCCCGGCCAATACTCGTCCCTGCAATTTGGACACAAATATTTTAGAACCCACATTTCCGCAACTCCAATTATAGGTATATACGTCCCCAGTTAGACGGGTAATAGATATAGGTCACTCTCAGGCGGTAAATAACATAGGGTCACTCTCAGAGGTTAATAGCTATGGGGGCTCAGGCAGGTATATAGGAGCACACGGGCAGTAATTACTATAGGGGCTCGGGCATGTATATAGCTGGGGGGCTACAGGCAGGCTTATAGGGCCTACAGGCAGCAAAAGGGGGGCCACGGGCGGCATATGGGGGCCACAGGCGGGCTTAGGGGGGCCACAGCAGGCTTAAGAGGCTACAGGCAGGCTTATAGGGCTACAGGCAGGCGTAGGGGCCACGGGCAGTTTATATAGGGTCCACAGGCAGGCTTATAGGCCACAGGCGGGCTTAAGGGGCACGGGCGGGCTATGGGGCTACGGGGCAGGCTTATGGGGGCCCCAAGGGCGGGCTTAAGGGCCACAGGCAGGCGTATGGGGGCCACAGGCGGGCTTATGGGGGCCACAGGCGGGCTTATAGGGCCACGGGCAGTTTATGGGGGCTACAGGCAGGCTTAAGGGCACGGGCAGGCGTAGGGGGGCCATAACAGTTAATCATATTTGCCAACTTTTAAAAATGAAAAACGGAACACTATTCGGCGCGCGTAGCCGCCCAAAAACCAGGTAGTCCCCTTACAGGGCAGGGAGATGCCCCCTTTAGCCAAATAGATGCCCTCTCGTAGCCAGTAGACCCAAAATTTTTGTACCCAGGTAATGCCCCCCCATTTTAACCGGGTAGATGCCCCCTTTGTTTGCCAGGTATCCCCCCTGTTGCCAGGTATTGCCCCCATTTAGCCAGGTAGTCCCCCTTGTTGCCGGGTATTCCCCCATTGAAGCCAGGTAGACCCCCCATTGTAGCGGTAGACCCCCCATTGTAACAGACAGTGCCCCCCAAAAACTAATAAAATAAAATAAAAAATCCCCTTTACCTGACCAGCTCCGAGGCGGCCCGCTTCCACCGATCCCTCAGGCCAGGGAAGTGAGTCAGCCGCGCGTCACTTCCCCTGTGCGCTGACATTGTGACGGGCGCACAGCGGCGCCGGACATACGGGGGAGGGGGCAGGAGGAGCACCCTCCTCCTCCTCCCTTCACCGAACTCCGGGGGGGTGAACGGGGCAGCGCCCGCCCTCACCCCCCTGGGAACGGCCGCGGCCCAGAGTAGCGCAGTATGCTCCCCGGGCCCGCGGTCTTTTTAAAAACCCCCGCCCCCCCTCGGCGGCGGGGGAAGCCAACTCCCCCGGGGGGGCGGGGGGGGGGGGGCCCCCCAAAAGCGGGGCCCCCCCCCCCGCCAAAAAAGGGGGGTTGGGATGTGGGGCCACAGGCAGGCTTATAGGGCTACAGGCAGGCATATGGGGGCCACAGGCAGGCATATAGGGGCTACAGGCAGGCATATAGAGGCTACAGGCAGGCATATAGGGGCTACAGGCAGGCATATAGGGGCTACAGGCAGGCTTATAGGGCCACAGGCAGGCTTATGGGGGCCACAGGCAGTCATATAGGGGCTACAGGCAGGCTTATAGGGGCCACAGGCAGGCATATAGGGGCTACAGGCAGGCTTATAGGGGCTACAGGCAGGCATATAGGGGCTACAGGCAGGCTTATAGGGGCTACAGGCAGTCATATAGGGGCTACAGGCAGGCTTATAGGGGCTACAGGCAGGCATATGGGGGCCACAGGCAGGCTTATAGGGGCTACAGGCAGGCTTATAGGGGCCACAGGCAGGCATATAGGGGCTACAGTCAGGCGTATGGGGGCCACAGGCGGGCTTATAGGGGCTACAGGCAAGTAAAAACAACAACATTCATACTTACCTGCTGCCCGGACACACGCTCCTCTTCGGGCCCCGCCTCCAGTGCCAGACGCTCCCCCGGCAGCTCCTCGGGCGCACGGCCTGTAACGCGCTATGCGCCCAAGGAGAGGCAGCGTCGCGATGACATCACTTCATCGCGACGCTGTCAGCTGAGGCGCACGGGGCTGTGGCGGATCCTCAGCGCTATGCGGACCCGGTGGCCCCGCTGTGTTGGCCCTGCGGCTCACCGGAGGATCCAGCGATCCTCCGGGGAGCGGGCCCGACACTTCTGCGGAGCAGAGAGCGAGCGCTCCCTGCTCCGCAGAAGCGGTCACAGAGACCGCCCGGCGCTTCAGGCCCATGGCAGCGGCCTGGAGCCCGGCGAGGGTCGAGGCCCTGCCTGCGCCCCTTAGGGATAGGCAGAGGTAGGGGCCCTAGGCGGTCGCCTACCTTGGCCTACCCGTCGTCCCGACCCTGAATTAGGGCTTTTGTTTGAGGGATCAGATAAAGCCCTCTGCCAGCAGTTTGAGAAGCTTCTGAGCTAATCTGATCTAATTAGCAACTGAAAGCACAGCCTTGAATACAAGCATGGAGCTGTATGCAAATTAGTCAGTCTGAACCAGGAAGTGACAGAGTATTTCATTCATGCAGCCTATGAAACTCTGTAGAGAGACAACTCCTTTAAGAGAGCAATGCTCGGAGACAGGGTAAGATTTCTGGAGGCAAATACTTCATAAAATTCTTATTTCATTGGTGCAATGTGCGTCTGACGACATGTTGTAATGCGCCAAAGTTTGGTGCAAAACTGCCATACAAAGTTTGCCACATAACACTCTATGGACCAATTTTGAGTGTTATGCAACAAACACGTTTGGCGCATAGAACCTTCATTCTGTAAAGAACCGAGGTAGTGGATCCACTGGGCCGCCGCAAGCGGTGGTACGGGCCACAACAGGGAGCAGAGTCTAAGTGGGTCCCGGTTTTCACCAGAGCCCGCCGCAAAGCGGGATGGACTTGCTGCGGCGGGATTCCACCAGGTCGCTACCCCTGATGTGACTTGCTTGCGGTAGTAGCCGAGGTGCAGCATAGAGCAGAATCGACAGGCAAACTCGTAGTCGGGAACGGGCCAGAAGGTCAGGGCAGGCAGCGAAGGTTTGTGGTCGGAGAACGTTAGCCGGAGGGACTGGTACACGGAAACGGCAACCGGAACACAGAAAAGGCTTCCTCGCATAGGGTAAGGGCACTATGGATTCGGCAAAGTGCTTCCGGAAAGTGGAGCAACATATAGGGTCAGCGGCCGGCATCCGCCAATTCCTGGTGTGCTGGCCCTTTAAATCAAGGAGAGCCGGCGCGCGCCCTAAGGAGCGGGACCGCGCACAGCGGCCGGCAGACAGGTGCGGGGAAGCAGGAGCGTGGCCGGTTAAGTGGCTGCGCCCGAATGAGTGAGTGCGGCCGCGGACCACGGCGTCGCTCGCTACGGGCGCAAGGGGGGACCTCGGGAACCGAGTGCGCCCACAGCCTGGACTGCGGGCTGCATCGCAACTCGTGACACATTCATTCGTTCATACATTCTATATCTATTTAGAACTGGTGTGACGGTGACAAGTTACAAAAATGGCGAAAGTGAATTCATAGATGTCGCCCTTAGAGTTAGCGCCTATATAGGCGTGTGGAGATTCAGAATTGCCTTTTTGCACTCCACGAAGCATCTGCTTTCCCATAATGCCTTGTGATATGCAGATGCTTCGTGGAGTGCAAAAGGCAGTTTCGAATCTCCACACACCTATATGGGCGCTCTCCCTAAGGAGAGATCTTCCCTTTCTGAGCCACTCATTGCCTCACACTCAGCCAAGCCAGCATCGCCCTGTTCTGTACTGATGAGGGGCAAAACCTTGAAACGGCTGTCTACAGATTTAGATTTTTTTTTAGTAATTATATAAGAGGTGGTCTGGACTAGCCAGATATAGACATGTTTTTTTTTTGTTTTGTTTTTTTTGATGGGTCCAATTTCTAAAACTCTTATGTAAATTGATAGATTGGAAATAACATGATCAAAAAGCCTAAATTGTCGCCTCACGCCTTTTAGTTTCTCCTAGACACCTTAACTGGTGCTCTCCTCAAGGAGAGATGTTCCCCTTTCTCAGCCACTCATTGTCTCCCACCCAGCCAAGCCAGTATTGCTCTGCTCTACACTGATGAGGGGCAATTACCCCGAAATGGCTGTATGTAGATGGGTGATACTGGCTTGGCTAATATTCCTTTTGCTTTTTAAAGATTCGGTGAATCAGAAGCAAGTTGAGGATTTTTTTACATCCAATAGAGGGCGCATGAGCTTCCCAGCTCCTTTCCCATAGTGCCTTGGGATATGCAGATGCTTAGTAGAGGGCAAAAAGGCAATCTCAACTCTACACACCTTAACTGGTGCTCTCCTCAAGGAGAGATGTTAACCTTTCTCAGCCATTCATTGCCTCCCACCCAGCCAAGCCAGTATCGCTCTGCTCTACACTGATGAGGAGCAAATGCCCCAAAATGGCTGTATGTAGGGTGATACTGGCTTGGCTAATATTCCTTTTGCTCCTTAAAGATTTGGTGAATCAGAAGCAAATTTAGGATTTGTTACATCCAATAGAGGGCATATGTGCTTCCCAGCTCCTTTCCCATAATGCCTTGTTATATGCAGATGCTTAATAGAGGGCAAAAAGGCAATCTCAACTCTATACACCTTAACTGGTGCTCTCCTCAAGGAGAGATGTTGCCCTTTCTCCTAGATAAGCAGTTCCAGCTATATTTGTTTGCTGATTATTTCTCTCTTTTAGCCTATGTTTAGGGTCAATGTAAGTCACCAATATTTGAGTATGCAGAGGTGAAAAAAGTAGATTTTCCAAACTAGACCCCTATAACCAAGAGCTAAGGACATCCTCATTCATAGACTCTTATTGGGGGACATGTATGAACGGAGCCCCATTCGCTCTATTTGTAACCAGGCGCTCTCTAGTATCAGGTGCAGCATTACTGCTGGAACAGGTAGAGCACTTTAAAAGTGGTTTTCCTGAGCCAAAAGTGTTGAAGTGCACCTTATTTATGACCCGCATACATTCAGACACATTCTATACTACTTTTGCTTGGCGCCAAAAGTCATGCATGTCGCCCATTGTTTTTACTTGTTCTTTTTTCAAAACTGTCTACTCTTTTGAAGGGTCGTAGTTTATTTTTTAGGACATGCTTAAAGTAGTTGTGCCCCCAATGATAGTTAGCACCTTTCCACCCATCCTTCCTTGGCTTTCAACAAAGCAGCCATCAAGCATGCTGCTGCCCCCTTCAATGTCTATAGGAATGATGGAGATAGCTGAATACAGCACTCAGCTATCGCGTGGGTCCTATAGACTTTGAGTTAGCATCTGTGTAAAGCCTCCCTCTCTGTGCGAGCCTAGGGGGGAGGGACGGGGGCCTTGGGTCCTCCATTTTAGTGGTCATTGGGAGATATAGGGTGTAACCCCAAGAGATCAGACATTTATAAATGTCATTGATGGCATAACTTCTCAAACTTTTTTTTTTAATCTCTCTTTTTCTATCTCTATTTCTCTTTTTTCTCTTTATTTCTATTATGAAAATATGTAATTTTGGAAGTTTGCCTCTTGGCTAGTCTTGTTTCAGTAGGGTCCTATTCTGTTTCAACTCTGGTTCAACCAACCTTTTTTTCTTTTACCCTACTTCTAGCCCTATTTTTAATGCTAGCCATCACCCAAACTCTAAACTGTGGTTAAGTTTTCAAGGGTTCTTTACTTCTAAACCTGTGACACAACTAGAATGCTCTTTTCCCATAAGCCTTTGCTTTATGGAAAACAGACAGTGAGGTCTAAATGGCAAGTAAATCCTCACACCGACCAATTTATTGGTTCCTCTTCTCAAGGAGAGATTTTTCCACTTTCGAAGCCACTCTTTCCTCTCACCCAGCCAACCAGTAAGTTCACACTGCACTGACGAGGGGCAAATACCCCGACACAGCTGTATGTAGTTGAACTTAATTGGTTTGGCTCAAATCCCTTTCACATTGCTAGACTCCTGCGAGCTACATGTGAACTGAGGATGACTACATCCAATAAAGAGCACTGTGGAGCTCCTCAGCACTTTTCCCATAAGCCTTTGCTTTATGCAAAACAGTCAGTGAGGTCTGAATGGCAAGTAAACCCTCACACCCACCAATTTATTGGTTTCTCTGCTCAAGGAGAGATTTTTTCCCTAGGTAAAAATGATGCATAGGCAAAATGATATGGACTCCCACTACCTAATCACAAGAAACTAAAGTACCAGCATAAGTAGCAGCAATTAAAGGTATAAGTAATATTGCAAAATAGTAGTGTTAGCAGAAAATCATCAATTGCTTGTTCCCTAAAATAAGGAAGAATGTTCTTGTACTTGAGTTGGGCCCTCTCAACCTTCAGACCCCATAGCACTTGCTATGGCTGCCATGACTATAATTACACCCATGCTGTCAGCGTCGCACCAAGTTCCATAGGATATTCCTATGTCATGAAAAGCGGGATTAATGTTGGATGTGTAATGCCCAACATCACTTCCCATTTCCAAAACCTAGTGGCAACCAAGAAGTGATTGTCACACAAGAAATGAAGCTAAAGTGTGAGTGATGCAAGCCTTTGTGTGACGTGGAACCCTGAGTAATTCTGGAAGCTTAATTGTCCCCTTAAAACTCTAATCCCAACCTCAAATCAGGGTTAGGCCTCGTTCACACGGCTTATTCTGGGACTGAGTGGAGCCGTACTGCGCACCGTATTTGCGCTGCAGTACGGCTCCAATCCGTCCCAGTAACTGAGGTAATCCACAGTTCTCATAGAGAACTGTGGATTCCGTCTCTTCTCCCCGCTCGGCGAATCCGCTGCGGGGGGAGAAAGTGACATGCACATTATTCACGGCGTGTATGCGCCGTGAATAATGTGTGTCTACGGGGTCGGTGAGCTGCCGCCCCCCATACCCTCCCCCCGACACCCACGGCTGCCAGCGTAATTGCAGGCGAATCCGTCCCGCATTATCGCATTAGCCGTGTAACATTGCTTGGTTATTTTTTTTTTTGTTTATTTGTGACCTGAATCCGAGTCACAACTCTTGGATTAACATACATCTAGATGAATGGTGACCAGATGTCCAGCTTTGAAAAAAACAACAACATTATTTTGCTATACTCCGTCAGGAGTTGTTTATGCTAAATGTGTCTCAATCTTGCCAACTGATGATCATGATACAATTTGTAACCTGTCAAGGTTCAATCATGCTATAGTAATGAATGAAATTAGTTTGAAACTGAAATTAGGGTAATTGAGGTAAATATATACACAGAAAAGCGACTAAAAAACATGTATCTCTAAACTTAGGAGCGAGTCACCCTGTGATCAGTTTATCATCAGATAATCCTTCTAGCAAAAATAAATTGTCCCAAGTGAAACACAATTCAAGCAAGTCGCTATACTTAAAATAGGATGATAGGGAGCAATCAATGCAAACTTGTTCCGTTTTAAGCAATCTTGTCCTTGCTCTTTTGTTTCAGAACAAATGAAAAGTTCACTTAACTTTAAACACAGTTGCCTAGGGACAGCCACAATGGCCGTCAGACTTGCAAATAGGATGACATTCCCCTTAAAAGGATTCTTGTTTGAAAGTGACGGTTGCAGCGCTCAGTTCCCTCTTTTCAATACCAGTACATATCACCTCTTTTTCCCGGTGTTCTTTCCCTTTTGTATACTATGGCAGTCATTCTTTTTAATGGTGAAGCGTAGACAGTTAATGGAATGTAACGTCCCACATTTCATTGTCTTCTTTGCATGGGTCAAGAATGGCCAACATCTCACTCAGTTCAATTATCTCTCCAATAGCTGAAGAACAAAAATTACCGTAAAATCAATGACTGTCCTGATTTGTAAAGACACTTCAGATGCCAGAGACGTTCCTCGGGGAAGCTTTCTTAGGTACAAATAATTATTGTTGGAAATAAAATCTAAAGACTGGAAACTCAATGTACTGAGGCTGCCAAGGCCTTTATTCTAAGTTTTAGACTTTACTAAGGGATCCATCATTGCTTAACTTGAGTTTTAGACTAACAAAAAAAAAAAAACAATATGGTGTCTGTTCTCCATGAAGCCTGGATCTCAACTTCTGCAGTAAGATTTCAGCACCTATATTGCTTTACATACTGTATATCTCCACCATTGGGAAACCATAAGCCCCTCCTGCATGTCAAGTTCTCATTCAGTTTTTAAATAAGTTTATTGGCCCTTACATATGTATCCTTACTTACCTTTCCTTGTGGCCCAACATATTCTAAGATGAGTAGCATAAAATAAACCTGATTGTAATACTCTGTCGAGAATTGTTTATGCTATATGTGCCCGTATGTGCCACCAAATGGTTCTAATATGTTCTAGAATGTTGAAATAAGGAATCAAATTGTAACATAAGAAATTTAGAGTCCTTGATGAAATTTGAGGAAAGGTTAAGGTGGACATTTTAAATATATGGCTATTATAATTTCCATGTACATATTATAAGAATGAAGAACTTTATAGAAAAACAAAGCTCCTCTTGGCTGGAAACATTAATCAACTGCATGTTCAACCACTATTTCAGTATTTGGAGGGTTCTATGATTGTCACCGTGCTGTTGAACCCATCACTCACCATCCACAAGTTGTTTGTTTTTTTCAATCTTATCATGGTTGTCTGAGGTTTCACTATACTTGAAACAGGACGATTAGAAAATGCTGCTAAACATGTCTTTGCTTCAATGAATAATGAGAGTTTGCAAGCAACAGGGGCTAATTCTAGGAGGAAATATCACCATGAACTGCAGCTTGAAGCAATCAGTTAAGAGAAAGAGCAGGAAGAGGTGGTCGGTAACTAAGAAAAAATTGTGTTCACTAGCAGTATATTAAATATTTCTTATTTCCTAAACAAAGCAAATTCAAAGCAGCAATGTATTTGGTAATAGTCTTTATTTACCTTTTCCTTGTCCTTTTGCTGATCTTTGCCCTAGTTGTTATCCAGAACCTTGTCCTGACCTCAGTCTAGTTAGTCATGACTATGTTCCTACTGTAAGTCATCTGTTAGCTCATCTTCCTGGTACTTGTAGTGCTACTCCTGCTACCATCCTCTGGCTTCCTGCTTCTTCCCTTGGGGATTACGCTTGATGCCTGTATTGCTCTTCTGGTGATGACCCTTGGCCCAGTCCTGAGGGTCTACAGTACCTACACCAACTATTGGTGACAACTCTGGGGAGTCCTCCACAATGCCTTGTGGGGTTCAAGAGTAAAAAAAAATCAAAGGTTCCCTAGACTCCCAGCCCTGGATTGTGGCTTAGAGAATCTACTATTTAGTATATGACCGTAACGCAAGTGATATTATAACTTATTGTTCGTGCATCTTTCTCTTTCTGCTCCAGATCGTGTTCCACCTGACAGTTTTGGTGATGCACCTGGGATGCCATCAGGATTATATGGATGGTAACCAATAAAATCCATCCCATCATGCAGAATAATTTCAGGGGCTATAAATTGTGATAGTTATTATTACATGCAAACAATTTATTTGAGAATTATGAGTAGGCTATTGTTTAGATTGCTAAAATAATTATTAGTGTTGGCTTGGGAAAGGACGCTGTGCGCTCGCCTGTGAAATAAACAGAGGCTGGAAGCTTTAGGAAGACAGAAATCTACTGTACCATAAAAAGGCTCTTTTCTAATACAGAAATGTGATGTCATTAGAACATTTAGCTATCCCTGGATATGCAGAAAAGTAAATTGCGGCATTTCATCTAGAATCCATTGTGATTGATGCCGTCCCTTGAAAAAAATTGTAGATTGACTGATATGGTGATAAAAAACGCAATAAAAAAATAAAAAACACTTTCCACAGAAGGGTAACGCTGCTAACTTCCTTTGCCTAATATTAATTTTTTCAAGATCCAACCAATTAGGACACTGCTCTGCACTGATGAGGGATAAGCACCCCAAAAATATCTGTCTACAAATGAGATATTATTTCCTATGGAGGAGATACAGGCTTGACTTAAAATCCTCAGTCATGTTTCAAACCTTTCAAGTAGATTGGCAGTGGTTGTAAGGGACGCTACTTCCAATAGGTGGCACACAAGATCTAGCTCTTTTTACTTGACCTTATTTGCACTACAAAGCAAGCCCATTTATATAGATATATAGAATGAAATTTACATCAATAGGTTACACAGTGTGATTTCAAAATCATGTACATGGTAAGGATATACGGCCAGAGGAAATTGTGATCTCTCTTTAGACGTTTCGGCTGTGCCTACGACCTTTCTCAGTAGGATCACAAGTAAAGCTGGTGCTGAAGACAAAATTGAAATCAGAGTGTTTGGAATACTGTACAGGACGAAAGAAGGCCAAAATAGGACCGCAGCATGAGCCAATAGCTGGATGAGTGAGTGAATGAAGGAAGGAGGCGTGAGGCGCGGGACGCGGCCAGCGCAGTCCTACTTCTTCCTTCGTATGGAATCACACTGTGTAACCTATTGATGTAAAATTCCTTCTATATATCTACATAAAGATTTCTGCAAATCATAATCTATGACGCTCTTGTGTGCTGTGGAATCTCTACGTAACTGTTACCTGAATTGCAATACTCCTTTCCACAAGCACCGTCTACACTCACCATTATGCTGGGCATTATATTCTATTATCAAGCATATTTATACACATGCTCACTGTGTAATGCTTTATTTAACCTGTGGTGGCGCTGCAGAGGAATTTTTCAAGATCCAACCTTTCTCCCAGTTCCTTCAATATATGTGCGCCACTTACCTGATAATCCTCCCTTGGTCATCAATGGTCTCGTTAGTGATTGTTTACCAGTTCCTCACTGGGCCGTTTAGCCCTCTTCCAGAACAGATACAATTTCTTCTTGTACTCACGGGTTTGAACGCTATGATGCCTCTTTGCGCTGTTATTCTAGAAACTTTTTCCTCTTCTTTTCATGATACTATATGCTTTATTTTTAATGTAATTTGTGACATGTCCGAAAATTGGCGTCACCACAGCAGATTTTAGGCACATTTAATCAGTGTAAGGTGCGCCTGAAAGTACGATCCTTTCAAAATTCTGGCATCTGGTAAACTTAATGCGCCGAAAAAGGCGTATTGCACAAGAGAGGCGCATAGCTTATCATTGCTAGTGTATGTAATGCACCTATCGAGGCGCACTACGTTCTGGAGGCGCATAGCTTATCATTGCTACTATTTGTAATGCATCTATCGAGGCGCATTGCGTTCTGGAGGCGCACAGCGTATCATTGCCACTATTTGTAATGCGCCTTTTTAGGTGCATCACAATGTTTTGTGCCCGGCGTATAATAGGCCTAGTTTTAGTAAAGTACAGTTCATTTACATCGAGAATATGGCATCACAAGTATTTTGTCAGGGGCTGTGTTAAAAGTTGCGCTTTGGGCTGCTAATGTTTGGAATTTTTTTTTTTAATATTTGATAGTGTGTGTGTGTCTTTTTTAATTATTTTATTTTACATATTGTGCCCTGAATAAGATCAGAAAAAAACCTTAGGTGGGTATTTTTACATATTTTTCTTTCCTCCTGATTCCCCTTGTAGCCGGGGCTACTAAAGAGCTGATCTGGACATGTTAGGGTATGTTCAGACAGCGGAATTGCGACGCGCATTTTGCCGTGTATTTGCGCTCTAATACGGCCGAGCTGCACGCCAAAATTACCTTAATCCATTGTTCTCATAGAGAACTACGGATTACACCTCCTATCCCCGCTTGTACAATAAGATTGAATTGTATGTACGGGTAGATAAGTGACATGTCAGTTACTTGCGGCGATTACGCGCCGCAAGTAATGCATGTCTATGGGGCTGGTGGGTTGCCGGTCCCCCCGCTCGGCGGGAGTACGCGCTGATCAGCGCGACTCCCAAAGCACCCGGCGTAATTGCGGCCGTACTGTACACGCCACAATTATGCCATGTGAACATAGCCTTAAGATTTAGCAGCATTTACAACTACCGAGCCCCGGCAGTCACGTAACTGCCAGCACTGGGAAATATGAAGTCGGGATGTTTCATGCCTATCGGTATATACAGCACTCACTGAGCACTGCATATTCAGCGACTGGAAAGGCAGGAACAGTAATAAACTATCCCTTTCCTCTCAGTGGAGCGCTGTTTTCCCCTGACAGCCGGCTCTCCACTCCCGCAGCTGCACAATTGGTGTACAACTGTGAACTCTACACGGACGTTCCAGAACATCCATGCAGAGTCAACAGGCGGTCATCAACCAGCAAATAATCCTTCTGTTCTTGATGTAAGGAAAGTCAGAATTCAGTCCATTTACTTTTTTAGTGACCGTCAAGCTGATTTTCTGCTTATGCACAGATGTCAATTAGAACAGACGGAGCTGCAGTGTAAGCATGGTGAAAGGAGAGGGCACCATTTTAGGCTACCTGATCATAAAAGAGATAATACTCCTGAACGGTATTAATAAGGGAGTGTCTGAAGACCTATATGGATTGTCACATTATTTTACACATTTGGCAGAGTCTTGAGTTAATTAGATGGGGTTGTCCTCATACTTTGGCCAGAGTGGGAAGTGGTTATAAAGAGCATCTCTTGCAATACAAAGAACTGGGGAGGTGGGAGGGGGATAACATTTCTCCTTGAGCAGAGCACCATAAAGGTTTGCAGGATTTGTTATCATGCATTGCTTCCTGGGAAAACTCAATATGCAAATAAGCTCTGGGAAAGAGAGCTAGATTTCTGGTGCCACCTTCTAGAAGTAGCATTCCTTCAGCCACCTCTGCTCTATTCAAATTTAAAGGGGTTTTGCCACGAAGTAAAATTGACGTGGGAAGCTTACAAATGAAAAAAATAAACATTTTTACCATTCATCATTATTAAAAATTCTGGACCATTTTTGTTTTAGCTGCTCCTTTAGTGATCCATTATTTACAGCTCATCTCCAGGGGATACGACCAGGGCTGAGGGCTCCTCAATCCTGGTCAGACATGCTCAGACATCACTTCTCCTCTCAGCAAGAGAGGAGTGTTCAAACCGCAGGTGCTGTCATTCTACTCCTGTCCTCTGTGCTCCTTAGTGAGTAGTCAAACCATGCAAATAAATAAAAAAAAAAAGAAACCTCAATGAGGTTTGTGCATTGATAAAGAAAAAAAAAAAAAATCCACAGGTTTGGTTCCAGCAGGGATTTGAACCAAGGACCCTTGAGTCACATTGTAGCTACTCACAGCTCTATACATAAACAGACCTTTCTTTGACAAGAGTGGGGAAAGGCCTGGTGATGTCATCCTGCTGGGTCACATGATATGCAATTCAAACAAATCACACACGCCCCTTATGAGCACACAGAGCTGAAGAGCAGGATACAGGAGGTATGAAATTAGATCGTGGCAAAACCCCTTTATCCCCCTAGAGCTATGTTAACAGCTTCCCATCCAGCCAGGCAGGACACTGCTCTGCACTGATGAGGGATAAACACTTATGGTTAGGTTTCTCCATTGGAGGTCCCAGTGGGGAGGACACTGCTCAAAAGTCAGGGGAACCTTCCAAGAAGTAGGAATTATCCAGAGAGCCCCTTCAAGACCTAAAAAGGACCATAAATGTAGCATTCCACTGATTTTGCAGAATCTTTGTCCTTACCAACCGGTCATGTAGCAGAGCTGAGACCCAATTTACTGTAATATCACAATTTGGGGTTTAACATGTCACTGCACATTAATCTATTGACTTAAATGAAGTAAGGTAGTAGCCACACGAGGTATATTTCACTTGTTGTATACACAGATTTCACCGTCTTTTAAGGTCGTGGTTTAGTCCCATCCAATTAGTGCTATTCTGTGTCAGCCGGTACCTGGGAGCCTGGAGATACTGGTGTCACCCATGGGAGCCTGAGCTGCTATAGGAACCTGATAGTCCTATGTCAGATGAAAAGAACGGTACCTGATAGTCCAGAACTTGCCCCATCAGCGACATCACTAATGTTCGATTTACACAGCAAATATTTGTCCTGCTAATATAACACAAAAGGGCAAACATTGGCGATGCAGGAGAGAGCAAGAAACCAGAGATGCTTTCCTTATCAGGGATGTAAGGGATAAATAACATAATAGATAGATATAGATAGATAGATAGATAGATAGATAGATAGATAGATAGATAGATAGATAGATAGATAGATATGAGTTAGATAGATAGATATGGGATAGATAGATAGATAGATAGATAGATAGATAGATAGATAGATAGATATGACATAGATAGATAGATAGATAGATAGGAGATAGATAAGATAGATAGATAGATATAGATAGATAGATAGAAAATGGGATAGATAAATATGGATTTAAAAGATATTGGGGAAAAAAGATAATAGAAGTAAAAGATGATAATAGATAGATAGAAATAGAAGATAGATAAAATAGATAATATGAGAAAAATAGATATAGAAAGATAGATAGATAGATAATAGATAGAATGAGATAATAGATTTGATAGATAGAATGAGATAGATAATGAAAAAGGGTAGATAGATAAAAATATGGGTAAAAGATAATAGATAATAGATAGATAGATAGATAGATAATAGATATAAAATAGAAAAGATAATAATATAATAGATAGATAGGGGTAAAATAGATAGATTTTGAATAGATAGATAGATAGTTTGATAATAGAATTTGATATGAGTAGATAGATATCAATGAATTTAAAAGATAATAGATAGAAAATAATAAAAATGAATAGATAGATAATAGATTTGATAAAATATGAATAGATATGAGATAGATAGATAGATAGATAGATAATATGAATAGATAGGGTTTTGTAGATAATAGATAGATAGATATAGATAGATAAAAGATTTAGATCGAAAAAAGATAGATAAATATGGATAGATAGATAATAGATAGATAATTAAAAAGATTTTAGATAGATAGATAATAATAGAAAAGATAGATAGATAGTAGATTGAGCCGAATAGTCACACAAGAGAAAGATTTCAAAAGATAAGTAAACAAATAAGCGTTTAAAAAAAACAAATAAATTTTGGAAAAACAGATAAAAAGATATGGGTTTGCTATGATATATAAAGACATAAAACAGACAAAAAAAGATAATAATTTGATAATTTGATAGATAGATAGGTAATAGATTTGATAGATTTAAAAAAGATAGATAATAATAAAATAGATAATGGATAGGGTATGAATCGATAGATTTGATATGAAATAGATAGAAAAGATAAATAGATAATTTGATATAGATAGATAATAGATAGATAAAGATAATAATAGATAAAATAGATAAAATAGGATAATAGATAGATGGACAGAAAGTGGGCAGATAACAGAGCCCCCCAGAAATGATTTGGGTAAGCAAACAGAAAATGTAAAAATATAAGGGTTTGAAAACAAAAGATGTGAAGAAAAAAAAATTCAAATGGATATATAATTTAAAAAAAAATCAGATAAATAAATTTGACAGAATTTGGGGTTTAGATAGACAACAGACAACAGACAAAAGATAATAGATAGATTTGATAGAAAGAGATTTGATAGATAGAAAGATAGGGTAGGGCATTAAAAAGATATAAAATTAAAATAGACTTAGATATATATGAATAGATAATAGATAGATAAAAGAAAGATAGATAGATAGATAGATAAGAGTAAAATAGATAGATAATAGAAAAGATAGTTTTTAATAATAGATAATATGAGATAATAGATAATAATAGATAATAGATTGATAGATTTGAAAATCCTGACAGATCATTTTATTTTTCTCTATTCCATTAATTCTAGAATAAAATATATTCCGTATACAAAGGTGAGAATGTCCTTTAAAATATCAAGAATCCATGGGAATGTTTGAAGAGAAGCAACGAGAGATTCATCTAAAATCCCCGCTGTTATTATAATCTCCTAAATAACAGACCCAAAAAAAACCGAATAACCCCAAAGGGGAAAGTTACCCTGACACAGTTTTTTTCATAGCAAACAAATCCGCCCCCCCACCACTCCCGCAGCCGGTGACAATTACAGTGTGACGGAAACCCCCACTTTTAATCTTTTAAGGGGCCTCGGGGCACATTTTTTTACTTAAACCTTCCATTTTCTTATTATTTGCTCGTTCAAAAAAGCGCTACCAACACATTTTTTTGTATCCATCTTTATCAGAAAGATCAAAAGAATTTAGACAGACTTCGCTAAAAAAGAAGTGTTCCTTGGGGGATAGGCCCGGGAGCATTGGGTTTCCCCCATTCCCGCCCCTCCTTTTCTTCGTACAATTTAAGGGGAAAAAGGGGAAAAAAAAAGTCTGGGTTCTGAAAACCCCCACTCGTGTTTTTTTGGGAAAAAAAGGGATTTTAAGGGCTGTGCAGGCAAAATTCCCTTCACAACAAAGATAAAAACAGTTAAACAACACAAGCAAGTCCCTCGGGCTGGGCCCCCCAAAATCCTTTTACTGCATCACCAAAGCCCCCATTCCCCTGGAGGCCCGTGGGAAACTTCGCTCTCAAGTACGAAAAACCAAAAAATCCCCGAAAGAAAGAAGCGTCCTCCCCAAAAAGGGGGAAAAAATTGTCAAATCCCTTGGGGTTTTAGAGCCCTCACCAAACCTTTTAAAAGCAACGGGGCAGGGGCCCTTCTGAAAACACAAATTAAAAAACATTTAGGGGGCGAGCCCAAAGACTTTTAGCTCACATTTTCTGGAGGATTATTAGAAAGACAAATGTATCCCCCGGGACAAAACCCGTGGAGTTTTTTTCTTGTGGGGCCCCCCTTTAGTTTAGTCTTGGAGCCACCATTTTGAGTTGATTTTTTGGTTCACCCAGTACTGTTTATTCCCTTTGGGGGCCACCAGTGGGGCTGAAATTTTGGGGGCCAAACCCGTGGAGATATTCTTAAGGGTTTACCATAGAGTTGGTTTTTTGGGGGCCCCCGAGTAGAAATTTAAATTTTTAGTGCCAAACCCTTTGGGGCTAATTTTTTTTGGGTTACCATGGGCGGGTTTTTTTGGGGGGGCCCCTGAAATGAAATTAGTTTCTTGGAGCCCACCAGAGGGGTTTTAATTTTTAGGGACTTAAAACCTTAAAGTTTATTCTTGGGGGACCCCCCAGTGGAGCTAATTTAGGGCGCACCATGGGGGCTGAAATTTTTGGGGCCCACCATGGAAAATATTAAACCCACCAATGAACTGATTTAAAGGGTTTTCCCCATGGAGTTTTGGGTTTTTAGGGACTACCATTAAAATTGATTCCCTTTGGGGAAACCCCCAGTGAGCTAATTTTGAGGCTCACCAAATGGGGCTGATTTTTGGGGGCCCCCCATGGAAAAATTAAACCCACCCAAAAAAAGGGGGATTTAATGGGGTTTTACCATTAGGGTTCTTTGGGAAACCCCCCCAGTAAAAATGATTCCCCCGGGGGGACCACTAAAACGATTCTCGTGGGCAGATTTTATGCTTTCCCATTCTAAAAAGCTACTGTCGGGACTCACATTTCTCTTTTTTCTCTACCTCTCCTTCTAAAGCCTTTCCTTTCCCCCCTGAAAAACAGTCCCAAAGGGACCCCCAAAGCTCAGGGGGTTTACCATGGAAGGGCTCAATGGGGGTTTACTTTTACTTTTGTTGTGGTCAACTCTGAGCCTTGAAAAGTCAGTGCTATATGTTAATCAAATGAACAGCACTTGCTGTTTGTTGGTCCTTTTTTAAGCAGGTCACCAAGGGCTGCTTGAAGTATTTTTGTCAGTTGTCACATAATTGAAGATTTTCTATAATGACCCATTATGGCACCTTCTTGCCCCCTGGTATAAGATAACCGAATTGTGTTACAGATCCATGTCCCCCACTTTTATTTCCTTAAAATAAAGAATTTTAAAATTTTCCCCAACAAACCTCACATTTTTCCCGTTTATTTTTCTCCATGTCAATCTCTACACCGATTATTTCAAACCCAAAATCATCTTTCCAAATAGATTCCAACTCCCAGTTGGTGGATATGGGGCCAAACACCATCCCCGCAGGATTGGGAGTCTCCTGGGCCCAAATTTTTTTAAAAAAGGGGCCCACATAAAAGAAACTAGTAATTGGCAGGAGGGCCTAAATCTTTTGGGTGTGTTGGGCCTTTAAGACTGATGAAAAACCCAGAAAGGGAAACCATTCCTCCACAATGTTGGATTTTGTGGTTCACTTGTCTCTCTCTTCTTCACTTTTTTTTATTTTGCTTCCCTATTTCAGTAGCAAACAACTAGGCAGAGCTGTCCAGAGATCATGAACATGCTGACATAGGAGAGGTAATGTATATCATTTTAAAGGGGGTATCCCTGCGGGGTGTGAGGATTTTAATCGCCCTTTTTTCACCTCACGACCTTTTTGCCTGTAGCAAGGGCTTTTTGGGGAAAAGCTGAACTTGAAATTCCAACAAATTTGGGGGTTAGTAAATCTCAAATTTAAAATGGCCCCATTGAACCGTCAAATAAAAAGGATTTAATCAAGCCATTTTTAAATTTTATCTACAGAAAACAAATTTTAGGGGATTTGGCCCCCCATCAAGGCCCCAAAATAAAACTGAAACCCCCTGCCCCCTTTCAAACTAAGGGTTTTTTTAAATGCACTTTCGCCTCCCCCTTCCCCGTGACAGTTTTTTTGGGGCATTTCATGGTGTTTTTTGTGAGGGTTTCCTGTGTATATTTTTTAGGTTCAACTTTTGGGGTTTTTTCCTTTATCTTCTTGCTGTTTTTCTGCCTATTTGACCCCCCCGCCCCGGGACCCACTTTTTGAAAGAAAAACCTCCTTTCTCCACCTTCTTCTTTTTACCCAGCATGTCCTAACCCCTTTCCCCTGGTACTATCCTGCACGCCCCGGGCCCAAAACCTTTAAATGACCACATCAGGGGGAAATGCCCGGGACTTTCCCTGCAGAATAATCCCCAAAACCCCGTAAAGGGGTTAAAAAGTGAAATAGAGGGCTGCTAAGCTTTGGGTACTCACAATTTTTCGGGCTAGAACTCATGGCTGGCAAAAAGGATCCACCACCTGACTCCAGTGAGCGTGACCGTGACCTGTGGAGTCCTTGAGGGAAAGTCCTTAAACACCCGCGGTACTTGTATGGTTGTTTCCCAAACAAGCAACCTTTTTGATAAAAAAGCTTTTATGATATCAATCAAAGTCATAGGTTTATCCCAACTCGGGATTTTATTTTGGGGTCAAGGAACAAAAAATTGGCCCCAAAAAAAGATCAAGTCACACTTTTGCACAACCCCCCTATTCTGTTTTTATCAATTCCCTTTTCAGGGGAGCACCCCAAAGAACAAATGGGAGTCCCTGGGGCAAGAGGCCCGCTCCCATTCTGACCTGAATTTCCAGGGGGCCCTTTTTCCCCAAAATAGGTACAAATTTCCCCCGAGATGGGCCCACCATTTGGGTACTTTTATGACATAATTTTTAAATTTCTATACCCCAAAGGTATGGTGGAAAAGGGCCCAAACCTTTTAAAAAATTTCGTAACCCTTTCCCCCCTGGTTTAGCTCCTCTTATTGTCACAGACCCAGGTGGTCTTGTTACATTCTCAACTTGAACAAATAATTAAAAAATACTAAATTAAACGTCCATGGGTTGAAACAAATGTATTAAGTAAACAATTGGGAAAAAGCAATTAAAAAAAGGGTTTTTGGGCCAATTTTGTGTTTTTCTTTCCTTTTCCAAACAAATCGGGCCCAGATCCTCGTTAGATTTTGGGATATTTTTTCTAACTTTCTTTCTAAAAGACCCGGAAACAGGGGAATTCCCCCAAAAAATTATGTTTTTAAACATAAAGATAAACGGCATGAATGATCATCTCTGAGGGTGCAGCCCTTGCAAGATATCCACCTACAGCATACGTATAGTTTTCGCAGTAAGGTCCTTGATTTTTATTTCGACAATTCCAACCCCATTTCCCGCCCCCTAAACCCTCCAATTTTAACCACACTTTAATGTTCCCCCTTAAAAAAATGCAGAAAAATTTTCGGGAAGAAAAAGGGAAACTTTTAATCAGACGTTAAGCTCGGGACACGACCAGCCGAGAGCTTGTTCACTTTCCGACTAGTAATGTCCTCTTTTTACATCTTCGGGGGTAAGGGGAAATTTTGCTTTGGGTTCTTTTAGACGAAAAGCATTTGCAGGAATCTGAAGTGTGGGCCATGAATTAAAATTGGGCCCAAAACTCAAGCTCCGGCAAAGCAAAAAAGGTTGCCGTAAACAAAAATGGGTTTTCAAAAAGCCTTTTGTTTTCTTTTTGGATCTTGAAATTTGGACATAATAGATGTTTATGGTGTAAGTCATGGGGTTTGACCACTGAGATTCCCAGCAATTCTGAAACTGGGGTGTCAGGTAAGGGAGTTGGCACGGAATGTGTAGCAAGTCTTTGCTAGGGATGGACAAATCTTTATTCTTGATTGGTTCTCCACAATGCAAATCCCAAATGTAATTTTGAAGCTGACACATGTATCCTATAAATTCTACTTTATCATCAATAGTGTTGCTCAAATAGGACCATGTGCGCTTTGCCACTGGTTCCACAAAACTTGTGAAAATATTTGGCTTGTCCTGAACCTACATTTTTTTCTCTAACCTTATCCCTATCTCTTGCCCTAATGGTAACTTTAACCCTAAATTATAGTTAGTGTTTCTAGGGTTTATTGGGTTAACTTAGCTCTCAACTTCACTCCAGGCCTCACACCTTCTGGTGCAACCATCAAGCATCATTTTTATTTCCCCAGGAAGCAGAAGTGACATTGGAGGTTGTGCATCACGTCCAATGTCACGTTCGGTTCACAAAAACATTGGGGTAACCTTGAGAAACTGGTAGTGACTTGACAAGTATGTCTGGGGGAAAAAAAAGTGCGATGGGAGTGATGCAAGACTTTAATTGAGTAAGTTAACTCCTTAAAACCCATAGTAACTTTAACTCTGATCCTAAACCTTATGAAGAGTTAGGGCCAATGTCAGACGGGGGTTCCTAGAGCCAACCAATAGAATTTCATTCTGGGAGCCCACCTGTTAAGTTGATTCTGGGGCCACCACTGTAGTTGATCATGGGGCCACCATTGGAACTGATTCTTGGGACCCACCGGAGAATCTGATTCCTGGGGCCCACCAGTGGAGTTGATTATGGGACCCACCAATAAAGTTGAATCTTGGGACCCACCAAACGAGCTGATTCTGAGGGCCCACCCTTCAGCAATTGTACATGTCTCTTATACTCTGTCTCTTACTTCTTGCCTCTCTGTCTTCTGCCTCTCCCAAGGATATATATGCAGTTTAAAAGAAATTCCATATCTGCCATGCTCAGGGACCCATTGGGTTTTGTCCTGTTCCTCTGTGGGCCAATCTGGTTAGGGTCAATGGTTTGGTGATTTTCAACAAAATTCGGCATATCCAAATTGAATCGCTTAGATTCAGATCAAATTAATATCAACGCATATTTCAAGCACAACACTTATCAAGTTTGCCTTTTTCCCAAATGAAAGGCACTTAAATTTTCAGGTACAGATGTAGCAAAGATAAAATTGACTAATAATGCGCCATAATATTATGACAAAGGAAGTTATCTAATTAAGAACAGATAGTATAGTGCATACAGCATTTCTGTCAAGTTAAACCCTGCTACATCTGTATACAGCCAGAAGTTCAACTTGATGATGATATTATATTACCCCATGTCATCTATTACCAGATCACAACAAACATCATGAAAAAGCATTGAAAAAGTTGGGAGAACTTTATGTGCTATGATATCAAGGTGCATAATCTGTTAAATCTATCTCTGCTTCATCTGTAACCTTGCACTATTTCTGGCTGTAATATACATTGTAAACATCATTTTCACTAGTTCTGTACTCTGTCACTGTGTTCTGTACTTTCAGTCTCTAATTTTCAGTTTTCAGTAAACTAGTGGTTGGTGACTAAAGCTGAGAGGCTCCAATACAGCAGCAATAAAAGGGCCTTTACCTTCTTTGTGTTATTTATAATATTGGTATCTTTCTATGTGGCAGCGAGTCCTTTGGGTTCCCTCAGGCTCCAGGGCCTAGTAGCAACTGCTACCTATGCAGCCTCTATTGCTATGCCCCTGGATGTTCCCCATTCACTGCACACACAGAAGAGGAGACCCTGCTCCCCTGTATTTCCATAGCGCACCCTCAGAAGCAGTAACATGGAAAATGTTACAGAGGAATGCTAAGCATTGTAAGCTATGAATCTAGCGTAGAGTTTTAGACGGTTTTGGTCTAAAACTCACTTTTTTTGCCCATAGAAACCTATGGGCAAAAAAAGGGAGTTTTAGACCAAAATCATTTCATACATGTGGCCCATAATATTTATCGGACTGTCTCTGTGTCTCTCTTTAGCAAATTCTTCCCCTCCCCTCTCCATAGACTTCGATAAGCAGCATAAGGTCTGATCTCACAATTAGATGACAAGCTATTTAGTCAACACAAGTCAGATTTCAGAGGGCTCTTCAGAATGAATGATGATTTTAGGAGAGATGAGCCTGACCATTTGAGAACATTTTTCTTAGATATAATATAATACTTTTTTATTTGCCTATATTATTGATCAGTGTCCATTTAAAAACAACAATAACATTTAAAAAAATGTGCCGGCCACATCTGGTCTGACATGGACATCTCCTCATATCCTCCTCTCCTATTGGCAGGTTCTCCTGCATTTCTCCTGCTGCCCTTTACGTGGATGAATTCTACTAACCTTTGTCCTCTGGACAACTCCCTGGTGTCGATATTTTTTACCTATCGCCATTGCCTGATGCTCGGTGTTTACCTATTTACCCTGTCCTCCCCAGCTACTCATCTTTGTCACCTATATTTTTCATGTCACTTGACAAAGGCTCTGCTCAGCTGAAATGTTGGGACTAGTATTGATCGAACCGTTCGAGAAAAGTTAAGTTCGAGTCAAACTTCACGATTTTTTAGAACTGGAGCCGAACCGAACATTTTACTGTTCGAGTAAATGTTCGCGTTCTACATCACGTTCGACTCGCTATTTTAATAGTTTTTAGGCGCATTAAATCAGTGTAAAGTGCGCCTGAAAATACAATCCTCTCACAACTCTGGCGTCAGGTACACCTTGCATAGTAAACATAATGCGCCTATAAAGGCGCATTCATTCCTCTTTTAAGGTGCATTGCGCAAATCACGGCACATAGCATATCATTGGTAGTGCATGTAATGGGCCTATCAAGGCGCATTGCGCATAGAGGCACGTGACATATCATTACTAGTTTACGTAATGCGCCTATCGCCTATAAACTAATAATGATATGTTATGTGCCTCCGTGCGCAATGCGCCTCAATGATATGCTATGTGTTATGTAGGCGCACAGTGTATCATTTTTAGGCGCATTTCAATGTGTCGTGCCCGGCGTATAATGCGCCTAGTGTTGGTGTACTGTTATGGATGGTAATTACAGCTTCTCCTCACCTGTATAGGTATAAAAATTAACCCGAACATCTTCTCCCATTGACTCGAACTTCGAACCGAAGTTCTCAAAGTTCGAGGTTTGACTCAAACTTTTTAGGGTTCGATCATCTCTAGTTGTGAGTGACAAATCTATGAAATTTACCTGATATTCAACACCATTGAGATTTGTTGTTATACTAGTTCTTTTACAGTAATCTGAATCATCCATTTTTCTATAATCTCATTCTGCTATATTGATTATTAAGCTACATTGAAATAGCATCTTATTGGAGTGCTGTGGATTTTCTATAGTACGTTTTATGGAGTTTAGCCAACCCTTTTCCACCTTGAGCACCCATCTCTTTCCCTTATTCTATGGTTTGCATAACCATTTTTTTCTAAAACATTTAAAAACACCATCACAACCTAACACTCTGATCTAGAAATGAATAAAGACACGTAAGGTGACCATTATTGGTATAAGATAGGAAAAGGGGAGAATATTATTTGGATGTGTAATTTGGACACAACTTAACTTAGAAGCCCTTAGTGCCTCTTCACCTAAGCAAGCGCCTGTCCTGAGAAAGGCAAACCAACGCCCAACTAGCTGCCAGTATGGGTCATCCTAGCAAGGATGAAGCATGGTGCTAGATGTTTTACAGTCTCCTATGAACTATAATGGAGGGTGAGCCATACCAACTCTCCACCAGGAAAACCCTATTACCAGGATCAGTTGAATCAGTTCATGATGCCTTTAGATGTCTACTATAATCAAGGTACAATAATATAGTTACAAAGTTACATGGTTAGTAAGGTTGAAAAAAAGACATATGTCCATCAAGTTCAACCAAGGGTGGGAAAGATGTCGATGTAGGGAGGGGGAGCGGAAGATGTTTAAACTTAGTTTCCCTCCTACTGATGAAGAGATTGGAACCCATAAGGTAAGAACCAATCTGCCCTAAAGGAAGATTTAATTCCTGATCCCAGAGTTTCCATCAAACCAGATCCAGACATTTCATATGACTACATAAGTATTAATATTATTTAGTAGTAAATGGTTATCTAAGCCTTTCTTGAAACCTTCAACTGTTCCTGCTGTGACCGGCTCCTCAGGTGGCTATTCTACAGACTCACAGATCGCATGATGAAGAAGACTTTTCACTTTTGGAGATTGAATCATTTTCTCTCCAGATGAAGGGAATGTCCCCTTGTTTTTTGAGGGGATTTTACATGAAATAGCTTTTCCCACTACTTTTTGTAGGGGTCATTTATATACTTTCATACAACCAGTTCAACCAATTTGCATGTACAACATGTGACCACGGAGGTCAGTGATTGGCTGCTGCTTCATGTGATCCTTGAACGTGATGTCATCAGAAGGACCATGGGGAACACTGGAATAGTGGTGATGGGAGAGGTAAGTATGGAGTAATTTTATATTTTAGCAGATTGGTAGGTGAAAGGGTGTTTTTTTTTTTTTTTTTTTAAAGTCTTGAAAAACCTTTAAGCACCACTGTGAATAAGAGAGCGACAGACCACCCTTTAAATGATCAGAAACTTTATTGACCACCCTTTGGCTGCTCAGTAAATGCAGTCACAATCTTCCCAGCATCTTTTTCCACTCATCTCTCTGGCATCAATTGGTTTCCATTAAGTATGCTGATCTTGTAAAAAGTCCTGACCTGTTTGCTCATTTGATTGTATCACTGATGGCAGGGCCATGTGTAACATGGGAAGAGTCATCACATAAGGAGGGGGATAAAGACAAGTAGAAGGTCACAGGGCAATAAAGATAAGGGTCCTCAGCAGCACAGAGTATTTTCAGAAAAGGAGTGTATTGACTGATCTGGTGGGAGGCAGTGACCTGTCCACTCATGTAATTATGTTATTGACAGCAGTGCTATACATAATGGGAAATGTGTCACCGTTTAAGGAGGGAAATTGAAATTGAATGATCAGGGGTCGCAGACAGACAGTGGAAGGGACAGGCTCTCCTGGTAGCGCAAAGTATTGATCCGCGACCTCAGTGATAATGCTACTGAGGACAGGGCTGCATGTGATGGAGGAAGTGTCATAATCTGATAGAGGGAATGGATATGGTGTTGGGGTGTTAATAGACAGGCAGTGAAGGAAGCAGGTTCTCAAAGCAGCAAAGGGTATATTAAAAGAGGAACGTGCCAAACTTGTGTGCTGTGCATGTATTGGAGTAGTGTTGCGCTAATCTCTCAGTTTGGTTAGACTCCAGTTTGACCGAACTTGTGAACAAATTTGGATTTAGGACGTCTGGAACCCAAATTTTTACTCTAAATCCTAAGCTCATCCCTATTCTTGACTGTAACCATAAACCTAACCCTAACCGCAAATTGAGGTTAGAGATTTTTTTGCTGTGTTTAAGTAGACTTACTTTCGTGTTTCTCAGAGCTTTTGGTCTTATTTCCATCTAATGTCATTTCCAGTCCAAAGAACATAGAAAACCATGACACTAAGTGCTGGAGAAAGAGTAAGTTAACACATAACAAACCCAATAAACATCCCTTACCCTAACCCCAATTAAGGTTAAAGTGTTTTGCCATCACAGACATCGATGGAATATTGATAGGATAGGCCATTAATGTCAGATAGGTATGGGATCTGCACCTATCTCCAGAATGGGAACCCAAAACTCCTGTTCTGAATGGAGAAGTGGTTGGACGTGCGTACTTATTCTCCATTAATTTCAATGGGAATCCTCAGTACAACCATATGCAACTGCTCACCTGTACTCTGAACTCCAGTTGAATTGAATAGAGATTTTAGCGGCCCGTTCTGTAGATATGCCCTTAAGTTTTTATTTATTTATTCTTTTTTTGGTTGATCAGAATCAAAGTGTTCTGGTTCGGGTTGAATTCAACTTGAATTCAACTCCAAATCTAAAGCCCAATGCTATGTGTGAGCTTCTATATTGACCTCCACCACAATGAGCAATCTATTCAAAGCCTAGTTACATGATCTCAAGTGTCCTCCATTTATAGGCATCATGATTTATCCACTAAATATGTCATATTGACCAACAGCCATCACTCGTTAAAGCTCAGATACATGATCAGAAGTGTCTTCTATCTATAGATATTATGATTTGGCACACTAGATGACATATTGACCACAGGCCATCACCACTCAATGCTCAATTACTTGATTGTAATTGTCTTTTATCTATAGCCATCATAATTTGGCCACAATAGATAATATATTGGTCCCCGGCTGCTACCAATCAATGCTCCAGTATGTGATCTCAAGTGTCTTCTATCTATAGACATCAAGATTTGGCCACAAATGTTGACATATTGACATCCAGCCACCATCACTCAGATAGATGATCTCAAGTGTCCTCTATCTATAGACATCCTGATTTGGCACACTAGATGACATATTGACCACCAGCCTCCACCACTCAAATCTCAGATACTTCATAATTGTCTTTTATTCGTATGATCTAAAGTGTCCTCTATCTATAGACATGAAAATTGTGCCATAGTTGATGACATATTGACCACTGGCCACCACCACTCCATGCTATGATATATGATCTCGTGTCCTCCATTTATAGGCATCATGATTTGGCAACTATAGATGACACATTGACTACTAGCCACCACCACTTAAATCTCAGATACATGATCACAAGTGTCCTCTATCTATAGACATAATGATTTGGCCACAATAGTTGACATATTGACCACCACCACCACCGGCTTTGCTCATAGGCCACCATAGCTGAAAGCTGATGTCAGGCTTCTCCATTCCAAGGAATTTTCTGCAAGTCTCCTCTGAATCAGAATAAAAGCACAATGCATCAGAATCATCCACAAATATCTATATTAGTAGTTTAATTAAAGCTGCGGCGCCCTGGCTCTTATCGCATGAGCAGGATGTTATTTTAGCGTCTGATCAGGCAGCCTCAAGTAATATAGCTTTCAAGTCCACAATGGAGAACGTGATAATGGACAGGGCTTAATAGTCCCAAGCATCATGTTTTAAGCAAGAAAGAACATCTATTCATTGAAAGAAAATTGAAGCTGATATGAATGTACTTGAAGTTAATGCCTCATCAAGCAAAGGGGCAATCTGTTCCTAACTTAAATTAACATATATTCATTAAGTAAATTAAACATGACACCTATAATGCTTTCTATTCATAGTATTATAATACAAATGGAACTGATGAGATAAATATGTAAAATGCAGACACACAAATATCTCAAGACTGATCAGTCAGCGATGTCTGGATACATGGAATACTCAGGATGAATCTAAGGAGGTTGTTAAAGATAGGTTGGTAGAGGAATAGACAGACAGACGATCAGAATGACACATAGATAGATAGATAGATAGATAGATAGATAGATAGATAGATAGATAGATAGATAGATAGATAGATAGATAGATATGAGATAGATAGATAGATAGATAGATAGATAGATAGATAGATATGAGATAGATAGATAGATAGATAGATAGATATGAGATAGATAGATAGATAGATAGATAGATATGAGATAGATAGATAGATAGATAGATAGATAGATAGATAGATAGATAATGTATATGAATAGAAAAATTTATCTGTACAGTAATTATTTAACTCTATCTCTCAGTTTATTTGTTTTTATCAGGTAAGTTGCTCTATTTATTTATCTATACATTTATCTATATATAAAATATATTAGCTATCATTATTATCATAATCCAAATCTGTCTATCTATCTATCTATCTATCTGTCTGTCTATCGATCGTTCCATCCATCTATTCGATAGATAGATAGATAGATAGATAGATAGATAGATATGAGATAGATGGATATGAGATAGATAGATAGATAGATAGATAGATAGATATTAGATAGATATTAGATAGATAGATAGATATGGATTATGATAATATTGATATATTAATATATATATATTAATAGATCTACTCACCTGATAAAAAGAAATAAACTGAGAGATAGAGTTAAATAATTACTGTACATATACATTTTTCTATTCATATACATTATCTATCTCATATCTATCTATCTATCTATCTATCTATCTATCTATCTAATATCTATCTATCTCATATCTATCTATCTATCTATCTATCTATCTATCTATCTAATATCTATCTATCTATCTATCTATCTATCTATCTATCTATCTCATATCTATCTATCTATCTATCTCATATCTATCTATCTATCTATCTATCTATCTATCTATCTCATAATCTATCTATCTATCTATCTATCTATCTATCTATCTATCTATCTCATATCTATCTATCTATCTCATATCTATCTATCTATCTCATATCTAACTATCTATCTATCTATCTATCTATCTATCTATCTATCTATCTATCTATCTATCTATCTTCCATCCCTGTTTGTGGATCTCAGTATCATTCTGTTTTTTAAGAACAGACATTGTTTATTAAACAAAAGCAACTTTTTTCCCCAGAATCCTTCACTTAATCCAGTCAGTAAGGCTGAGGACATCATTGTGCATTAGTGAAAGTCATTGACCTACATAGAATGTCACATCCATACACATATACAATAACTGATCAAAACCAAGAGAAACAGTGTAATTTTACCATAATCTTCTGTCAAAATCCACACTGGAAAAGAAAATCAATAGCTATTCAGAGTCACAATAGCCGCCAGCTCTTTCCCATAGTACACTCATTTAAATTACAATTACCTGTCTGGACCCCTCCTGGCCAAGCTATTACTTGTCATGTAATTACTGCGGGATTGGTGGTCCCTTATAGAATACAATGCATGTCCAGTGTCATAGTGTACACAGCTCTTTACTGCTATGATGAAAGTAATGTCTGATTACATTATCAAATTGGGCAAGAAAATACAAATAACATAAAAAAAACACTGTAGGTAAACCAGTAGTTAAAGGGGTCGTCTCACTACAAGGATTGCTGCTTTTTAAGTTAAAGATCTTGCAGAAACAAGTCACTTTGCAATATGTGTCCATTAACAGTGTCCTACCTATTCCTATATATCCCCTCTTGTATGGGCTGCATCAGCTCCTCAGGTCACTATAGCTACAGACCTGTTAGATCTCTCCTGATAGGCTGCCAGCACTGGTTGCTATAGCTACAGACCTGGCTGCAGCCTAGTAGAAGCCAGTAAACCCTCCCTTGAATTCAAAATAAAACCAAGAAAACAGGACTGAGGTAAGATGAATCAATGTAGTGAGACAACCCCTTTAAACAGTTATAACCTGTAGTGGCCAAGACTCTCTGTAAATATATTATATGGTGTAGAGGCAGTGCCCGCCTGGATACCTAGTTGATTCTTGGGGTCCACCACTGGAGTAGATTCTGGGGTCCACCCTAGAGCTGCTCTACATGCCTCTTTTACTTTGTCTCTTCATTTTTCCCCCTTGTTATACTCCTTAAAGCTGTTGTCCTTCTGCGCCATAATATGGTTCTGTATTATGACCATAGCACCCAGAATCATGGTTCCTTTGAATCAGGCTGGCATCATTCTAGGGATCTATGATGTTTTAGGTTTAGTAGTAAAACCACAAGGGGTCCTGGTACTATGATTATGACACAACCATAAAATTATTTGCATGCCTTGCCTTAGATTTATGAAGAACCCGGCAAACATTAGAGTATATTTTGGAACAGTTAGATGACTCTACTGTGTGTATCGTAATATAGGTTATGGGTCAGGAAGAATAAGTCTTGGTCAATCAAGTGTTCAGCCAAGCAATTGAGGCCAATAAGAAGGAATTATCATGAGAACCAACCTTACAAAAAGTGTAGATCTACTAATTTCTTTGTTACCTGTAATTATAGACAATTCTCACAAAAAACTTTGATTGAACCAGGAATACATATATATTCAGCTCACAGAAAAGAAAAAAAAAATCCCTAGTATAAAAAATTAACTTGTATTATTATCCATTAAAATACCTCCCAATACCCGTGACAAACAACCAAGCTACAAGTTAGGGATCACCACAAATTATCTAGGGTTAGACATATAGGTGACTATATACGAAAAATAGCTGCAAACACATGTTTCACTAATATCGCTTTTTTCATATCACATAACCCCTACAAAATTCGACAAATATGATACACTCACAGTTTTGACGTCACCTAGTACAAAACTCAAGGAGCTGATCAAAGTCAATCTATTAATAATCCTATCATAATATAGGGCACCCGCCCCAACAAGGGCGACCCCAACCCTCGACGGCTTTCCCTAGTTTATTAAGAAAGATTGCCACAAAATATGTTCCGACGCGTTTCCCCAATAGATTCATCAGGGGACCTATAATTATCCACATGAGGTGATAGTGATGTATAAACCACAGGTGCTGTGGTGATGACCTGATGTAGCCATAAAGAACAACTGGCAAAAAATGTTTTTTCTGTGAGCTGTAATTATAGACACCCAATAAAATAGGTGGTTAACCTCAGGAGCGAAGAGTTTACTCCTGGGAAAACTTCAGATATATTTTTGTCTGTAAAATCTCCAGGTTCATCTCTGAGCTTTGATCCTTAGAAGGTTTATCTGGTGGTCTTGTGTGACGTGCACATGGGTCCTTCCTTACCATTCCTCTTGGATCTACAGTATATACCCTGTTTCCCTGAAAATAAGACACCTCTGAAAATGGTATCACAAGATGAGTAGCATGAGATAATCAGCTTTAAAAGCATACTCTGTCGGGAGTTGTGTATATGTGTAAATATATGTGGCCCCCTGTGGTTATGATGGGAATTGCAGCCTGTTGAAGATTCTGCTCTCATGTCACAATAATGTATTCAATTTGTGTCATGATAAATGAGAAGTCTTAGCTAAATTTGTAAAAAGGTAAGGGTGGGCGCCTGTATATGTCTGATTTAGCTCGGTTCACAGGGCTCGAGTGTTCAGAACAGAATAATAACAAGACAACTTTCATTATAAGAGGATGCTGGAAACTTCTTATTTCCATTTCTTTTTTTTGACACTTGCTTACTTGCTTTGGGCCATGGGAACGACACAGTGTCTCTACGAGAAGCTACAGTAATCCATCTCTCTTCCGTTTCGTCTGAATAGATTTATGATTAATTCATGAAATTCTAAACAAATTACAATAAACACCAACCACCTGGTGTGACCTGCCAAAATAACTACTTTACATGTTAACTGTTTGTAAGTGCTCTGACATTCCAATTTTCATTACAGCTAGACATTCCCTCAAGTTCTAAATGTGTTAAGTAACCTAAAATGACTTGGATCTCTTAAAAAAATAAGTAGTAGAAAAAAATAAAATGTAAATCATGGAGTTGGGTTAGGAAATATATTATGGGTCCTATGTATGAAAATGTTCTAGCAGTAAGACTGTCTTTGTTGCCCATAGCAACTAATAAGAGCTCATAGCAACCAATCAGAGCTCATAGTGACCAATCAGAGCTCATAGTAACCAAGCAGAGCTCAAGGCAACCAATCAGAGTCTGTAGCTCCCAATCAGAACCCATAGCAACCACTCAGAGCCTATAGCAACCAATCGGAGCCCACAGCAACCAATCAGAACTCATAGCAACCAGTCAGAGCCCATATCAACCAATCAGGGCTCACAGCAACCAATCAGAGCCCATAACAAACAATCAGACCTCATAGCAACCAACCAGAGTTTATATGACCAATCAGAGCCCATAACAACCAATCAGAGCCCATAGCAACCAATCAGAGCCCATAGTTACCAATCAAAGCTCATAGCAACCAATCAGACCTCATAGCAACCAACCAGAGTTTATATGACCAATCAGAGCCCATAGCAACCAATCAGAGCTCATAGAAACCAATCAGAACTCTTAGTGACCAATCAGAGCCCATAGCAACCACTCAGAGCCCAAAGCAAACAATCAGAGCCTATAGCAACCAATCAGAGCTCATAGCAACCAATCAGAGCCCACAGAAACCAATCAGAACTCACAGTCACCAATCAGAGCTCATAGCAACCAATCAGGGCACAGCTTTCATTTCATGTAGTGCTCCGGAAAAATGAAAACTGATCCCTGATTGGTTGCTATGAGCTCTGATTGATTGCTGTGAGCTTTGATTGGTGACTGTGAGTTCTGAATGGTTTCTGTGGGCTCTGATTGGTTGCTATAGGCTCCGATTGGTTGCTATGGGCTCTGATTGGTTCTATGAGCTCGATTAGTTGCCTATAGGCTGTGATTTCAGAGCATTTGCTATGGCTCTGATTGAGTTGCTGTAGCTCTATTGGTTGCTATGGGCTATATTGGCACTGTGAATTCTGATGTTTCTGCTCTATTATGTTCTATGGGCTCATATTATCGTCCATAGGGTGATAAAGACAGTCTAATAGCTAGACAGTGTTCATACATAAAGCCCATTGTCTTCTATACTTTCTATTGTACATGGTCGGGCCTTTCTGGCAATTCACAAATACTATTTGTTCTGGAACAAGAGACTTTAATTGATCTGACTGAAACTCCCGTCATGGTGTTTGCATATATTTAATGTATCTTAAGATGTTCATCAGCCTTATTCATGAATCTTCAGATCGATTGCTCTTGTATTTCAGAGAGTATTGCGTTATTATTTATATGTTACTATTCAGCAGTTTTCAACTTGTTTTATTTCTATACCCAACAAATTAATAGCTTCAGCAAGATTTCCAGTGTCAAATAACAATCAATCCTGGTTTACATTTGAATCTCCATCTATTCTATCGGACATTTCATCTAACATTGTGACTTGAACTTTTTTTTTCATCTCTCAATGTGTCCGAACTAATAATTGCGTAAACTCAAAACTATCAACATTGTTATTCATATGTAGATCAATATTTTAACTGGATTTGAAACTTTTTTCTGTTTTGGTAGTAAAACCTCATAATACTGAATCATCATGTGAATTACCTTAGTAGCAAACATGTATGATTGTGTGACTAACTGTATGTCACCCAAAAAATAATCTCTACTTGCCCCAATGCACTCTAGTTCGAGCGGATTGTCTCTTTTTATTGTGTTCTCATTCAATAGATCCAGTTCTCCATTCTAACATAATCGATTGTGTTGTGGGACTAACACGGTGGCACTGTATGAGTTGGCTGGAGTGTTGATCGATAGGTTTATTTGGAGCTTTTATCTGTTAGGACTAGATTGAAATGAGTACTGCTCTGACTAGTAACAGTGGGATGAGATGTTTAAATTTTTGCACTATGCATTTTGATTCATTTTTGTAATCAAGCTTTATATAAATTTGGCCAAAGGTTGCTCATACTTCTGTTCAGGTTGAGATGGTTGTCTTTTAGCAGTGATGTATATCACTCTGTATTCCAAGCTGAGTTTTTCCAATATGTGTTTCTGGGGTTTACTCTGTATGTAAGCAGAGTTAAGTTTTGCACATGTAAGTGCGTGTATTCCAAATGGTATTTAATACTTATATTAATTATGAGTACCGTAGTGAGAGGTTGCATTTCCTTAGTGTTGAAAGCTCATTAGAGAAGAAGAGCTGACACTGTTGCGCTTGTGTATTTACGTTTTATGATACGTGTGAACGTTAGTTTCGAGGTGGTAGAAAATGGCTGTCAGTCTGCTATGAAACACTGTTGTAATTTTGTTTTGAGCTTTTGAGATCCTCTCTTCTTTCCTATTGCGTCATCCCTGCACTAGCCACTTGCAGGTTAATCAGCATGACTTTTTTTTATATCTCCATGAGAACTCAGATGCGCTACTTGAAGCCGGTAGTGCAAAAGAGATTGGCCCTGTCACAAAGCTAACATATCATCGTTACATTCTGTTACATATAGTAGCTAGAAGGCTTTGAGGTGCCTCTTGCCTCGCGTGCTGGTTCCTGGTAGATGCTCTGACCCCGTAGTACGTCTGAACTGATAGAGAAGGACTGCACTTTAGTGGCAAACCCTTTAAGGCTGTGTAAACTGTCACTAACTTGGTACAAGCTCAGTGAAAGAAACGATAAGACTGCTCAGTGGGTAACTCACTATGTCGAAGAGTTTGAATACAGAAAGAAAAAATGGGACTGGGGTGGACAAAGTAGCCCCACCCCCCCAAAAAAAATAATAAAATCGATACCTACCTGTCGCCCCCACCGCTGCCACTCTAGAGCTGCTCTTGGCGATCTGCTCTTCTTCACTTCCGGGTTCTCATTCCAAAGGAAAGTCTCATTCTCCATTCACTTACAATGAAACGCAAACCTCTCCTGTGTGTTGGGACAGGAACCCAGAAGTGAAGAAGACTGGATCAACATGAAGTCCTAGGGTGGCAGCGTTGGGGGACAGGAAGGTAAAAATTTTGGGAGCCTTTTATCTGTGTCAGGACAAGAACTTGCAAATGAAGAGGAACGGATTGCCATGGAACTCCAAAGTGGCAACAGTGGGGGAAGGATAGCTTTAAAATTTTTGCCCAACCTTGCCCCATTTATATGTCATTTTTGTAAGTAGACAACCTCTTTAAATATAAAGTTTAAGGCCAAAGCCAGCTTAAAGCTCATACTTCCTGTTCAGGTTGTGGGTGGTTCTATAGCAGTGATTGGCATATCAGCTCTGCTATTCCTAGCTGAGCCTGTTACACCGATATGAGTTCAGGAGGTTTACAATCTGTAGTGTACAAAGCTACAGAGTTTAAAGGGGTTTTGCCACGATGTAATGTTGACGTGTGATCCTCCCAAAAAGGTGCAATATTTAATCACTTTTCCTAAATATATGTGATTACAAAAAGTGAAGCTGAGAGGCTATAGCATTGCTCAGATCCCCTAGTTACCTGAAAGCTTACATTAGACCGACCCCAGAGGAGCTGACAGGAGCTGATCTGGACCGCACTTGCTGTGTTTGCCATTATTATCTGATGACAGGAACCATGAATGAGTTTCAAGGGCTGGGGAAAAATGCCAGAGTCTGTCTGCTTTATGGGGAATACCACTTTGTAATGTTATTTTGAGTAAACTTTGAACGCTCCCTTCTTCCCAAACTCGCTCACCCCTCCCCGTCATCCCCAGCGTCTAAATCAGCTGATTTGTTTTTTTTCTCCCTGATCAGGGGGGAACTTGAAGCTCCGGGGCCTATGCAAAAAGTTAAAAATTGGGCCCCCCCAAAAACCATGTGCCATTTTCCCAAATTTGGGTCTACTTTAGGAAAAGGCTTTTGGGGGGCCCCCAGCTGTGGGCCCGGTAGCGATCTCCCCTGCACCCCCCGTAGCTACGCCCTGCCTGAGTGATAAGGGGTAAGGGGAAATCCTTGTGGGAAAAACCCCTTAAGGGTTAAAACTTTCCTAAAATAGGGAAAAAACTTCTATGTAAAGAAGAAGATAAGACTCAGCAGGGAGTAACTCACTATGGTCAGAAGGCAGTTTGGAGATATCAGATAAGAGAAAGAGCAGGGAGAGGTGGTCGGCAACTGAGAGAAACTTGCATATATTAGTAGTAGATCAAATCTCCTTTATCTCCTGAACAAATCAAAAGCAAAACAGCAATGTATTTGGTAATAATCTGTATTTACCTTTCCCTACATCGTCGTGGTGAGAAAACCCCCTTTAAGTATTGCTACATCTGTAGCTCACATTTCAGATGCTGAAGCTCCATTATTTTCCTTGCTCTGTAATAGAGTAATTCAAAGTTGGGCACTGGGAAAAGGAAAAACATTTTTTCCTCAAATAACTCTATTCAGATAGCGGCTGCTCAGTAATTTGTAGAAGCCGCTTTGTGACTTTAAAAAAAAAAGGGGATTAGCTTTCCCGACTGACATTATTGGCATTTTTTTCTCAAGGGTTTAGGATGAAGAAAATATTTGGTCATTGCACAGGGAGATTAGAAGTCAAACAATGTCCGGGCTGCACGGCTTCAGATTTAAACAGTGCCCATATCAAATTATGTTAATGGTAAATTTGACATTAGTATTCCCACCACGGCAAAGACTCGTGACCCAAATTCTCCATCCCAGCAGGAGAACTACATCTCTGCACTATTTATACCCAATAACAGGACGGAGAATAAACCCAGATGTTTGAAGATCTGTTACGACTGAAGGGAAATTGGGAAATCTTCAGATTTATAATATCGGGAGTGAGACAGGATTTGACGAGAACGTTGCATTATGTACAAATCTAGCAGAGCTTAACTCCTTGCATGTACTGATAACGATGATTTAGGATAATGCAGTACTGTGATTTGCAGTCCTATGTAAAACGACGAGATAACATGTCGTGATTTCACTGGAGTGTGTTACAAAAAAAACTTATCTTTGCTGCAGCCAAAGTAAAACAGGTTTGCTGCCAGATACAGAAAAGACCCATACTTTTCTGGGTTTTCTCCCTTTTCCCTCGAGGGGAAACCCGCTGTGATGGTGTTTTACAGGCAATGCTCCATGGGAAAAAGTATGCAAATTAGCTCTGCTCTCACAAACTGTCTCTCTAGTGACATCTAAAGGCAGTTACCCTGTAAGTCAAAACCAACATACTGTATATAAGGGCATAGGAATATATGCCCAAATCCCCTGGTTCCGTGGCTTCATGTGCATGCACGCGCCCCAGTATCAGTTCATTGATGTTGTTGATGTTCTTCAGTGATCCTGACCCCTGTCTGCTCTGCTGTTGCTGTTACCTGAGTTAACCCCTGTGTTACTTGCAGTTAACCCTTGAGTTACTTGCCTATCCTACTGCTGTTTACCTGCCACTGCACCAGTACATTACCTGCCTGGGACTCTACTACCTGTCTATGTCTATCCGTCTTGTCACCGTGAGTAGCCACATCAGGAGTAGCGACTTGGAGGTTCCCCAAAGTGAAGTCTGTCTTGCCTTGTGGCGGGCTCTGGTGAAGACCCCTTAGGCTCCGCACCCTGGCATAGTTTGCATCTAAATTACCATCTACGCTCGTGATGGCCCAGAGGATTCACAATACCCACCATTATATCCATTAGGGGCCGTTTACAAGGCAATGGACAAATACCGGTCGGTCTATCCGACCGGTATTTGTCCGGTTTGTGTGCCGTCCCCATGGCCACGGGGGGGGGGGGATGGCTTTTCTCCGCGATGGGCGGAGAAAAGCCTTCCCCCTTCACATTCACTGGCTCATATTCCATCCGAAAACTTCAAGCGGTATCTAAGCTATTGGATCAGCTCAGCCAGAGCTGAATCTTTTAAAAAATTCAACCCTAACCTTAAAATGTTAAAGAGACACAACCATTATAATTATTTTTGTTCTGTTTGTCACCCGTTTACTAGGGTATATTCTAGGAAGAGGTTTAAATGCGGGGTCGCCCTTCTCGGGGTGGTTGCTCTGCCTAGGCAAGATAAGCCAGGGCAAGGTTAGTGCATTCCTTACACAAAGATTTTATGTACCAAAATTTTTTACTAACTTAAAGCACAATACTTCATGATAAAACAATATCTGAATCACATGGATAGGTAAAAGTGTCAAAAAGTTATTCTCACATAAAGTGACATATGTCAGATTTCAAAATGGGGCTCAGTCATGGAGGTCAAAACTGTCTGCGTCTTTAACGGGTTAAACAAAAATGCTTCTGTTTAATTAAAGTGTCCTTTTAAGGTTTTTTTTATGTGATCTGAGAGGTTAACTTACCATCTGCAATGCTCACAGTTCACTTGCGTTTTTGATCCAGAGACGCTTCCGCTGCAATGTTACCTCTGGTTACCATAACATAGGAACAGGCAATAAAATTTAACATTCCCAAATGTTCGTTCCCCAAAAGATAACAACAGGGCGGTACAACCCCATACATATAAGATTGTCAGGCAAACATGCAAAAATGCGTATGGCCACCTTTACTTTATTCAAGCCAGTTGTCTACACTGCCCTTCACACCCATAAGAATCACAAATATCCCAGACGTCGATAAATTTCACAAAACATTTATAAGACAGGATTCTTGCGAGTCAGCAATACTTAATAATCACCTATGTGACCTCCACTTAATTTAGTGGACAGGCCTCAGGATTTATTTTGGCTATTATATTATTTTCACTTCCAACTAAATCTAAGAACTGACAAAACAATACATCATTGGAAACATAGTCAGCATTGTCGATGGCATTTGTTTTAAAAATTGTATAATACAAATAAATTATTAACTAAATTGGTTTCTGGAAATCAGGATACTTTTTTTTCGTCGCTTTTATGATAGATTGAATAAAAAGTTAATAAAACACCCCTGTCTATTCTGTAAATGTGATGGGACACAACGCGGTCTGGGTTACGTTCCATGGTTGCACCCGTCTTCCTGCACGGCCGGCTACACACCTCCCTCTCTGGTTCCAACAGTCGCCCCCAGCTTTGGTTTGGTCCTCCAATCTGCTTTGTTAAGCCGCATGCACGCAACTGTCCTCTATGGGATGCGGGCTCTTCCTGATTTAAAGAGCCAACGCGCCAACCACCCGTTTCTTGGCCAACCATCATGGACAATGGGGTTTCTCAGGACACCATCCCATTGGTGTCCTTTTCTACATGTCTAACGTTCATATGCATTGTTCCTGATCTTGTGACCGACCATCTGCTACATTCCTTACCCTCACTTGTTTGCCACCTGCCCTTATATTACGCCTGAACCTGATCTCGCTTGAACACTATCAGCCTTGACCATTTGCCTTTTTCCAACGACACTTCTGCCTTATGCATCAGTACCATGCAAGTCTATACATCGGCTTTAACTGTGAGGACCTACATTTAGGGTAGTGACCTGAGAGTTCTCCGCAACAACGTCCAACCTGCTTTCTTGTGGGCTCTGATAAAAACCAGGGTCTCCTTTGTCTCTGCTTCCTGATGTTGGTTAAGCCAACTCCTGACAGTGACTTAGCAGATCCACTTACTGTCTCTGGTGAGTCTGACCATTACAGTAAAGATCTTGACAAGATAGTGAAATCTTTTAGCTGGTTTTGCCTTGGTATATTCCCTATTTTTCATGTATTATACCCATAAGGAGGTTTTAGACTTTTCTGGAGGAAGATCCTCATGTCATTGTCTCAAGCATAGTCTTCCAGCTATCAACTAAATGGAGCAGGAAGGGATAGTGTTGTTTTCTTTGGATTCAAATCCATGTCAGATTAGACCCAGATCTAAGCAAACCAATCTATGTTGACGCAACTTAAATGTTGTTGAAAATCATCCCTAGCCCTGAATTAGGTAAGGTTTTTTTACATGTTAATTTATTGTTATGCAGTGCTCCCGCTGTGGTGATGTTCTTAGTTCCAGTCCGACATCAATGGAACCAGTAACTGGAAGTGAAGTTTGATGAGATGTCAAACATCAGACCAAAAGTGACACCTAGGGCCACATGTATGAACCTGTTTAGGTCTAAAACTCACTTTTTTGCCCATAGGTTACTATGGGCAAAAGAGTGAGTTTTAGACCTAAACAGTTTTCATACATGTGGCCCCTAGACTGGGAGTGAAGTGGAGTGATAAGCTAACCTCGTAAAAACCTTAACTCCAAGGACAACTTTCGGTTTGGGTTATAGTTAGAGATAAGGCAAGGATAAGAGTTAGGGTGAATTTCGGTTTTAGACATCCCAAAACTTAATTTTTACACAAGTTTGGTTGAACAGGTGTTGAGCCAAACCGAGGCAACAGAATAGACAGGGGTAAGACTGGCCGTTAAACATGAAAAAGGATCAGGGAGCTAGGATAGAAAGGTGGATCTTGACCACAGGACTGGGGCATGGATGTTAACAGGAAAGGAAGATGGGCACAGGACTGAAACATGGTCAGACAGAGACAAGAATTGCAGCATAAACTCCCAAAGAAGAGTTCAGTGGCAGAAAATCACCATTTTTTATCTTTATGACAAAAAAACCATTGTTCCAGTACTTGTGTAGACCCTTTCTACTTTTGGGCCCCATTGGTGATTCAGTGGCTGGGTGCAATAGTTATACCCACCAATTTTTATCTCTATGAATGTAGAACCTTTTCTTCTATGCTTTTGGAGACCATCTAAACTTGTTGGCCTCATAGGTGATGTAGTGGCTAGATTCAATAGTTGTACCCAACAATTTTACCTTTACCGAAGTAGAACCATTGTTCCTGTACTTTTGTTGACCCTTTCTACTTTTGGGCCCCATTGGTGATTCAGTGGCTGGGTGCAATAGTTATACCCACCAATTTTTTCTATGAATGTAGAACCTTTTCTCCTATACTTTTGGAGACCCTCTCAACTTTTTGGCCTCATAGGTGATTTAGTGGCTGGACTCAATAGTTGTAACCAACAATTTTTACCTTTACCATATTAGAACCATTGTTCCTATACTTTTGTAGACCCTCTTTACTTTTTGGGCCCATAGGTGATACAGAGGTTTATGCAATAGTTATACCCACCAATTTTCATAGGACACGTGAAAAGAAATGCCAGCTTCTGCTTGATGAGCTGATGATTAAAACTTTCCTTTATTTTCTCTTGTGTTAAAACATTTTGCCAGAGATAACATCCAACAATGCACTTTCAATCAAACAAGTCTCTGCCGACGCGTTTCAGATCGCTGCTACGTTTAAGGGTCAAGAGCAACTCAAAACGGGTCAGCGGGGACTTGTTTGATTGAAAGTGGCATTGTTGGATGTTATCCCTTCGAATACATTTAAACACAAGCGAAAATAAAGGAACATTTTAATCATCAGGTCATCAAGCAGAAGCTGGCATTTTTTTTCAAGTGCCGTGTCTATAGAGAGTGGTGGTTTTACTCCAGCCATGCTTTCTTGGGAGTTGCCTTGAATGGGACTGTTTGCAGTGAGGCAGTCATCTCCTTTGAGTATTGTTTGAAGCACCAATTTTTATAGTTTTGAAAGTACAGTATAACCATTGTTCCTATATGTGTGCAAACCCTCTCAACCTTTGGCCCCCATGGGTTATACAGAATGGATTTATGCAGTAGTTATACCCATTATTTTTTATCGTTTTGAAATTAGAACCATTGTACTTATACTTGTGTAGAACGTCTCAACTTCTGGCCCCTATAGGTGATGCAGTGGCTGGATGTAATAGTACCCATGAGTTTTTATATTCATGAAAGTACAGAGATTAGTAGAATTTAACTTATTTAGTCTTGAGAAAAGACGGCTTCGGGGGGAAATGATTAATTTATATAAATATTGTGGCAGAGCGTCCTTATGTCGTCGCATGGTGCTGCCTTTAGGTGGCGTATGTCAGGATTCCTCTTAGAAATGTGCCACCCAGTGGCAGAACCATGCGACCGCATAAGGATGCTCTGCCACAATATAAATGGTCTCCACAAAAAGTATGGGGAAAAACTATTTCAGGTAAAGCCCCCTCAAAAGACAAGGGGTCATTCCCTTCGGCTAGAGAGAAAAGGATTAAATCTCCATAGGAGAAAAGCGTTCTTCACTGTAAGAACTGTAAATCTGTGGAATATCCGCCTGAGGAGCTGGTCACAGCAGGAACAGGTGAGGGTTTCAAGAAAGACTTAGATAACTACCTGAAACTGAAGAATTTTAATATGTACTGTGGCCGGGCGACCTTAGGCGGTCGCATGGTGCTGCCCCAAAAATGGCGTACTTCAGGTACCTGGTAGAAACGTGCCACCGTGGCATGTCCGTGTGGGGAAGCCAGGTGTTGTCAGTCAGCAACATTAGGTTGCTGACACTCAAATGTAGTATGGGGTGATGTCCAGCCATTGTGTTTGGGGGCTTTCCCGGAAACAGCGCAGTTGGGTGGGTGGCTGTTTCCCACGTTCCCCATGTTCCCAACGTTCCATGTCCCCATGTTCCAGCACATGTTTTGCATGGCCCTTAGCCTATAAAAGCCTTCAGCCCAGGCAATCGGGGCGTGGTCTGCTACCTGGCAGTGGAGCAGCAGTGGAGCTGAAGAGAGGCTCTGCCCCAGAGGCTTTGGGAAGCCGGTATACCTTTGGGGGCTGGTCCAAAGGTATATGTATGGTCCGGATTTGTAGACTCAGACCACAAGGCGAAAAGAGGGTCCTCACTAAATTTAAGTAAGGGCCAGACGGGGTGATATGTTTATTTGTTTTATTGCTAAAGGCTGTAAACCTGTGCCAAAATAAAACAGGCTGAGGCCAGTTGAAAGAAGCCCCTGTGTCTGAGTGCCAATAGTCCGTTTACCAAAGACGGCGATCCAGGAGCGAAATACCCTCATGACGGCCCAGGAGGGCGCCGGACGTAAGTGAAGCGTTACAGTATATAACCATGTAATATTCTGGGGTCAGAGATGGGGTCTTCCCTGGAGCAGATTGGTTCCTGCCTTGTGGGTTTCAGAGGGGAGGCTGGGCTTAAAATCCTTGTCTCCCTCCCGTCAACCACATTTTACCCACCCTTGATGGAACTTGATGGACACATGTCTTTTTTCAACCGTACTAACTATGTAACTAAGAACCATTGTTCTTATACTTGTGTAGACCCTCTCTACTTGTTGGGCCTATAGATGATGTAGTGACTGGATGTAAAAGTTGTACCCTCTCTACTTGTTGGGCCTATTGGTGATACAGTAGCTTTATTCAATAGTTTTACCCAACAATTTTTTTTTTTTTTTAAACATATGATTCTTTATTCGATTAGGTAATGACAATATAGTGTACAGAGTATGACAAGAATCATTACATAGGAGGCACATGTCTCCAACAAATATCTTATAACAAACAGAAATAAAAGGAGAACAACGTAAAATTCGGCGGAATATAACAGTCAAAAAGAAATCACTATGTAAGAATCCCTAAGTAGAGGTTACAGGGAAATTGGGTATAAACAAAATTGAGATTCCGAATGAAATTGGAAGAGGGTCAGAGAGAGGAGTTGGAACTCTACGAGGAGGTAAACCAGGACTCCCAGAGATATCTCTTCTTGCAGCAAACATGTGGGGTCAAACCGTCCTTCACTCACAAGCACAATTAAAATTGACTCTATTAATTATTTCAGTAAGTGAGGGAACCTGCGGGCCCAACAATTTTTATCTTTAGGAAAGTAAAGTCATTGTTCCTATACTTGTGCATACCCTCTCTACTTCTGGCTGCTATAGGTGATGCAATAACTGGTTGCAATAGTTATACCAATCATTTTTTATCATTTTGAAAGTAGAACCATCGTTTCTATGCTTGTGTAGACCAACTTAATTTTTGGGCCCCTTTGGTGATGCAGTGGCTGGATGCAATAGACAGACCCAAAGGAATTACATTGGACTATAAGGAACAAGCCTGAGCCATCCTACATCATGATAGTGGTAGTGCGGGGGTATCACCCAGATCCTGGAGGGTACCGCATTGGTATTTTTTGCCTTTAGACTATGATGGCCTCTTCATGGTCAGTTCACACTAACCTATGACACTGGTTATCAGCCTTTCCCTGATAATACAAACCTTTCTTCATGGCTTGTGACTGCTCATAGCCTTTTAAGCAAAAAATTAGCTGCCGTCGGAGCTGACAAGCGTGATGAGAACAAATGTATTATGCCAACAGATTAAATTAGCACAGACTTTGACATGAACTGTATTGCTGCAAGAATAGCGCACAAAACCTCGTCTGACGAGATGTTTGCTTCACAGTTTGTTAATTATTAGCACAGCTTTTTTCAGCTGCCATTGTGTAGTTGGACAACATCCTTCGTCACCAGAGCTTGTGCCGCGTCCCACAAAACGCTGAGCTTGATAGGATGCTGTAATAATCTGAGCCATATTGCGTGGCGTGGTGTGACATTTACAGGAGCTGCACTGTTGGTGTGTATTATAATGACCTTTTATTATCTGAGGTGTGAATGAGTGAGAATGTTTGCCTGCTATTATTATAAATGTTAGATGGATGGTACATAGTGAACTGCAACAGCATTTCTGGCTTAGAACACACTGAGAAAATGTGATCTAGGATATTTAATTATTCCCTACTGTTCTGAAGACATCTGAAGACTGCTTCTATTTTACAATGATTTATGTCAGTTTGAGGCTACCATACGAGCACCATTAGGTCTATAGATATGTCCACCCAAAGAATGTATTAAAAACTCAAGGTTTTTTTGCCACAATTTTTCATAATCGTTTTAGGATATTTTAGCAAAAACCCCAAGAGACTGTAGTTCCCATCACAAGCACTGGGTGACCATATACCTATAGACCACAGGTGTCAAACTGCGGCCCTCCAGCTGTCGGGAAACTACAACTCCCATCATGCATTTATATAATCTATAACAGTGGGCATGATGGGAGTTGTAGTTTCCCAACAGCTGGAGGGCCGCAGTTTGACACCCCTGCTATAGACATATAAAGCATGAACAGCTCACGACAGAGTATAGAAAAATCATGTTCATTCAAAGTAGGTCAAAACTCAAGCTTTTTTTTAACTATTTTTTACCACAATTTTTCATAATCTTTTTAGGATATTTTAGCAAAAACCTCAAGAGACTGTAGTTCCCATCATAACCCCTGGGTAAGCATATATAGACATATAAAGCATGGACAACTCACGACAGAGTATTGAAAAATCATGTTCATTCAAAGTAGGTCAAAACTCAAGCTTTTTTTTAACAATTTTTTACCACAATTTTTCATAATCTTTTTAGGATATTTTAGCAAAAACCCGAAGAGACTGTAGTTCCCATCACAACTTCTGGGTGACCATATACCTATAGACATATAAAGCTTGAACAACTCACGACAGAGTATAGAAAAATCATGTTCATTCAAAGTAGGTCAAATCTCAAGCTTTTTTTTTTTACAATTTTTTACCACAATTTTTCATAATCTTGTTAGGATACTTTAGCAAAAACCTCAAAAGACTGTAGTTCCCATCACAACTTCTGGGTGAACATTTATAGACATATAAAGCATGGACAACGCTCGACAGAGTATTGAAAAATCATGTTTATTCAAAGTCGGTCATCTTACACCTTTTATGTTAGGGTATATCAAAGCAAGAGGAAATAAAAAGAAACATCTCTATATAATGTTCTTCTACCTGACAACATTTGAACACCTGAAGCAGGAGTGTGTATCCTATATAAAAGACAACTATGGTATCCTTCTTACATTCCTATTCACTTGAGACTTGCGGCAACAAGTATATACTGGGCTGCGCCAGTAGTCTGGTGTCCTTTCAGCCCAAAAACTGGCGCCTTTCCAGTTCTCTAGATGTATGAGCAGGCGCACTACAAAATTAGGTGCATTATTGGGCTCTTTGTAATGAGACTAAGGCTATGTTCACACGGCGTAATTGCGGGCTGTACAGTACGCCCCGCGACTACGCCGGGTGTTTGGGAGTCGAACTGATCGGCGCGCACTCCCGTGACATGGGGGGGGCCAGCAGCCCGCCGGCCCTGTAGACTGCGATTACTTGTGTAAGCTTATCTCACTTATCTCCCCGGGCGTACAGTATGATTGTATTGTATGCCCGGGTAGAGGAGGCGTAACCCATAGTTCTCTATGAGAACTGTGGATTACTGTAATTTAAGCACACATGTCACTCGTATTAGAGCGCAAATATGATGCGAAATGCGTGCCGAAATTTGACCATGTGAACATACCCTAAAAGTTGGGGGTTCTGGAGTCATGTCGCACCACAACCGTATGATTCTACACATTTAAGACAGGAGGATGGCACAATTGGGCGCATTACTGCTGGAAGAGGTAGACCAAGTTAATAGTGGGCTACCTGAGCCTGATTTGTTGCTTTGTAGCTAGAAAGCGCTAAATCTATGGCCCACAGTGGAACAGGTTCATGGATTCAGGTGCCTTCTATGCTACTAATGCTCGCAGTAAAATTGTCATCTGGGCGCCAAAATTCATACATGTCACCCTTGGTGCTTCTTTGCCCCCATTTCTTTTGGAGAAAGCTTGAGTTGATTTCCCATACTCTTGCTTGTTAGTGCTGTTTGACCTGTGCATAGGAGATTACTATAAAGGTTTTTAGCATCAAATCAGATAGAATAAAAAGTCCAACCTAGGCTTGGCCCTGTTTCACCTTTCTCCTTCATCTACAGTTGATTTTTCTGAATCTCATATACATTTTCTACATTATTGCTTCTGCTTTGGAGAGGCTCACTGCTCCCCCGTCTCCTTTCTGTCAGAGATAGCTGCCAGGAGAACTAGGAGGTTGACCATGGCAGTTCAGAGCCTTGTGAAGAGGAGAGCATCCAAAGAGGGCAGCTCACTCATTCTGTACATATGGAGGAAAGCACGAACAAGGTAGTTTCCAAGGAAGAATGATCTGTGTACAGGTGTAGAGAGAAGGCAGAGCACCCAAACCCGCTCCCGCCTACTATTGGGGAGGTTGTCCAAAGAACCAATCAGCAATACCATTGTGAGACCAGTTTTTGGTTTTTAACCTCCGCTTTTGTGTTTGGTCAGAAAGCTAGGAAATAAGTGGATTACTCTGGACATCTACAGGTTACTTCCTTTAAGAATATTGTTATTGTGTCCAATACGTAATACTGTTGAGGTATTATTTCATTGGACACTCTTGCATTGATTAATTGCATTGATAGATGTCAGTGTTTCTTATAACACTTACGTTATCTTACTCTTAATGAATAAAGCATGGTTGTCCTGTATACTCCCAAATTGATTTAGCCATAGATATTTGATGCATCTTTGTACTTTGTGTTTGTTTTCCCACTGTTCCCGTCCCTTTTGTTTTGTAGTCCTCTACTTACTCAGTTAGACTGGAAGTAAGCACTGGGTAATGTTGCATTTGTTATATATTTTTGGAGAAAATATGTTAAAAACATTCAAAAATTAAAACTATAAATACACATAGCTCACATCCAGCACCTATTTCTGAAATGAGAAAATTTGAAAGTAGTCAATTATATTTTTCCATTTCTTTTACACTTCATTTATAGATGTAGTCTCTATATATGGTGCAGAGACTACTATGTGAAGCCCTTAGCCTGCAGACTCTAAGCTCCACCAAGGCATAAGTAGTTAAATCCCATAATATTTTCTACTCCATCCACATCAATGGTTCAGAATTCTTCTTTTCTAGGGGCCACATGTACATAACTTGACAATTAACATATTAGGATACTGTGGCAAAAAACTTTCTCAACTTTCTCAATGCTTTTTCATTGCCTTAATATAAGAAAACTATTCACAGTAAGTTATCTCTGCCAAATAATATTTCTATATCCTTTGATTGACTCTTCGGAACGTTTTCCTCCAACCCCATGAAAACTACTTATCAGTATAAAACCATATTTATCCTATCACCGCTATACCAGACCAATATATACAATAGGATATCTGTCCCTTATTCAATAGATGTCTGATCTCCTAAGTAAGTGAATTATGACACTAACTGAAAGTGTATGAGACATATACACACCAATTGTTTTGATTTTTAGTAAATATAGGAAAGTATATCTTTGATGTATAGCGTGGTCTAAGGTTTGTGTCTCCGATTTACCCCTCTTCTATTGATTATCTATTAATGGAATGCTGATTTAAAAGCCATTGGTATATTTAGTATTTAAGTGAGGGATCAAGTTGGAAATTAATAGGGTGAGCCTCCAGCGGTGGGGCCGACCTTTGCGGGACGACCACCCTGCTTATTATAGGTGAGTGTAGGGTCTTGAATAAGGGACAGATATCCTATTGTATATATTGGTCTGGTATAGCGGTGATAGGATAAATATGGTTTTATACTGATCAGTAATTTTTATAGATAAGAAAAGTTATATTTTAGATATAGAGTTTGGTGTGATTTTGTTTTTTCACAAACTTTCTTGGTCTCTAAAAGAGGAATATTTTCTGTCAATTCTCCAACCCCATGAGCCAATATAGGTGATCATATATGATCCAATTCCATAGACTGTATATGGCCATTAAAATGTATTGTAAGTCATGTATTGTAAGTCAAACAACAGGTCATTTTCTGATGAATCTTCTTCTTTAAAGAGAACGGCCATTCCTAAAATGTCTTAGTAAACCCTTGTGTATATTGTGAGATAACAATTCTGTAGCCTCTTCTCTTATAACTTTGGGTTGTGCTGTTCCTCTGTTATTCCTCCTAGAAATGTATGACTGAATCTGTCAGATGGGCGTTACCATTCCAGTTTTTAAAGTTGGGGGCTGTACTCACTGACTGTCAGCAGTGATTGGACAATGTCAGACTGTGTAGAGACACGCTCTCAGTTGGTAACACCCAGCTGACAGATTCAGTCATACTTTTGTAGGCGGAATGATAGAGTAACCGCATAACAAATAGTTATAAGAGAAGAGGCTCCAGGATTGTTCCTTCATAGAGAACACAAGGATCTACGGAAGCAGAGAGGTCGGGAGAGGTATACGTCCTCTTTAAGGGCAGATTGACATTGTCCTCCCGTCTGTTTGGTTGCATCATCCATGTAACAAAAACGCATAACAAGCAAAGCACGGGAACAGAACAGCGAGTCTCTGCTTTTCGTTTGGGAAAGGTTGTTAAAATCTTATGTCAACAAACTTATTTCATCATTGTCAGATTTGTCTGTGAAATCTCTTAGTGCAAGCTGATAAACAGCAAAATCTATCAAAGCTTTATGTCTGTACTTAAAGCCGTTCATTTTTTATCCCGCCATGACAAGCTGCCACTGTTTAACTAATCTTTTATATTTATTTATTCACAAGGCAGTTTCTTATGCAGATGACATTGCTGCCGAGAATGTAAATCCTGGGAGACCAGCAGGCACGTTACTGTATCAGTCCGCCACTTCCCCCGGCTCTACTACACACCCAAGTGATATTTTAATTATAGAAGAATTATGCTCAAAATTAAATGGACACTAACCCTTCAACAAATTTTGCACGAATCAGTATCAAATATTAAAAAAAAAAAAAAACTTTGTAATTTATCATATCTGAGATATCTATTTTTTTTAATCGTCAGGTCACCCCTAATATCCTCATTTAAAGTGCTAAAGATCTGTCTTGAGAAGAGAGGCCGACTATCTGCTCATTGAGGAATCAGGTTAAATGCTACTCATAGAATTCTATGGAAAGGGAAGGGGGAGGAGAAGAGAGACACAGATACTTCGCTTTAAGTCCTTTTAAGTGTTTTATTTCACCACAATACTGGACTCACAGGTTCCACTGCTCAGCATCGTTATGTAATATCCTTCCTGATGCTGCTGAGGGTGTTCTAGGGAAATATAGGGGAGCAGGATCAGAAAGACCACATAGCAGGTAGTCTCCTATAGATATATAAGGGGCAGTATCTTCTTCTCTGTGTGTGCAGTGTATGGGATACATCATAGCAGCTAGTCTCATATAGAAGTATACGGGGCAAGATCTCCTCCTCTGTGTGTTCAGTGTATGGGAGACATCATAGCAGCTAGTCTTCTTTAGAGATATAAGGGAAAGGATCTCCTCTCCTGTGTGTGTAATGTATAGAAGATATCACAGCAACTAGTCTCTAATAGAGATATAGGGGGAAGGATCTGCTCTTCTGTGTGTGCAGTGTATGGGAGACATCATAGCAGCTCGTCTCCCATAGAGATATAGGGGACAGGATCTCCTCTGTGTGTGCAGTGTATGGAACTCATAGTGCTATCCTATAGAGATATAGGGGACAGGATCTCCTCTGTGTGTGCAGTGTATGGGAAACATCATAGTAGCTAGCCTCCTATAGAAATACAGGAGGCATGATCTTCTCTACTGTGTGTGCAGTGTAAGGGAGACTTCATACCAGTTAGTCTTTTATAGACAAATAGGGGAGCAGGAACATTTCCACTATGTATGCAGTGCATGAGAGACATCACAACAGCTATTCTCCTACAGAGATATAGAGGAGCAGAATCTATTCTTTGTGTGCAGTGCATGGGAGACATTGTAGTAGCTAGTCTCCTATAGAGATTTAAGGGGCAGGGTCGCCTCCTCTGTGTGTGCAGTGTATGGGAGACATCATAGCAGCTAGTCTCCTATAGAAATATAAGAGGGAAGGATCTCCTCTTTTGTGTGTGCAGTGTATGGAGAGCATCATAGCAGCTAGTCTGTTATAGATATATAGGAGACAGGATCTCCTCCTATATGTGCAGAGTATGGGAGACATCATAGCAGCCAGTCTTTATCACTTGCCGTAATGCGAATCAAGCCTTTTACATTTTATTGAGCCTACTTTTTAGGGGAGGTTAAATAGTAATTTCATATCATGTCCTGCGTCTGCTCCAGTCACAAGGAACAATAATGTGATATCCCACTTGCTCACTTGTGCTCAGAATTCCCATAGAAGTAAACCGAGAAAGCCGTGCATGCGCACCCACCTCTCTTTTCCCTACTGAGGATAGTAGAGGGGCTTTAAGTAGGACAATATGAGAATACTCCTTTTAACTCCTAAAAAATTAGCACTTTAGAATATCAGAGCCTAGACCCACCAAAAGATTACATGGTTCTCTGGTCGGCCCTTTAAACCTGCATCTCCCTTTAAATAACACTGTACCCTATCCTAGCTAAGCAAGGGGCAAATGGGCTATAAAGCACCCAATCTGAAGATCCAGTGATACATTTTTGCTACACATGTGGTAAAAATGTATCACTGCGTGGTTTGCCTCCTACCTATTAATTTGCATGGGGGCAAACTCTCTCCACAAGCCGCGCCCCACCCACGCCGAGACCACGCCCAGCGCCCGCGCCACAAACCCGCGTCGTGTCGCGTTTGATGGATGATTATTAATAGGTATTATTAGTGTATGTACTTATTAATTATCTAGTATAGTAGTATTAGTAGTAGTATTATAGCGGTTCATTATTTTAATTATTATATTCAGATTTAATATTATAATTATTATATTATTATATATTAATATTATCATTATTAAAGGCTATGTTCACACGGCTTAATTGGGGTTAATTATCACCCCCATTACGGTTTTGGATGGGCGGGGCGGGAGGGGGATGTATGATGGAGCGGCATATTGCCGCATAGACTATTATGCTAGCTTGGCGTATACGCCGCTATGAAATGACATTGTCAATTATTATCCGCCCAGGGAGTCGCGGAGTGTAGAGAAGCGTATTCATAGTTTACTATTAGATACTTGAATTACCGTAATGAACGGGCTTTATTCGCGTAATTGGCAGACTTTGGCGCGTAATTACGGACTAAATAGGCATTTTAAGCCTGTTAACTTGGCTAAAAATGAATAAACAAATATATTGATAAATAAAAGAAACAATATTATTTAATCAAATATAAATAAACTAACTAAAATAATAATCATTTGTCGCATGATTTGTTGGAACTTAAAAGATGGCAAAAACTGAAATCAGTCTTAAAAGTAAAGCCCGGTGTTGGGTGTTATTTCATTATTTTATATTTGTCAGGCTCATTCATTGATTTTTTTTATTTTTTTTTGTTGCTTTTCACCACCTAGAATTTTTGGGCTGATGATATAACCTGATTACATTGCTTCAGAGCAAAACATTTGCTTTGTGACATTTCTCTTGTACTGTGTCGCAGGTATAGAAGTTTGCTAATCTCACACATCATTACCTGGATGTTTTAGACGTATCATCTTCTTTGCAGCGTGTTGCAGCACCACAAAGGAGAAAATAAGCAGACACAAAGGAGTGTGGCGCCTCACTTCTAGAATTAAGTGATTAGTTTCACATTACATTGGTTTAGCTCATGTTGTGGCTGAAAGCTGGAAAGATTCCTAATAAAGTGTTTGGATTGAGCAAATGTGAAATTAATAGCCGAGATACTGTAAAACACTGAATTGATTCCTTCACCTTCCCTTGTGAAAACAATTATTTCAATCAGACTCCGGAAATTAAAGGGTTTTCCCATCTGGCTGTTTACAGAGCCTGAACTTCACAGTCAGCTTCAGGCTCCCACTTCCTGTTCAGGCTGTGGGCAGTTCTACAGCTTAAAGCTCCTTCTTCCTGTTCAAGCTGTGGGCGGTTCTACAGCTTAAAGCTCCTGTTCAGGCTGTGGGTGGTCTACAGCTTCAGGCTCCCACTTCCTGTTCAGGCTGTTGGCAGTTCTACAGCTTCAGGCTCCCATTTCCTGTTCAGGCTGTGGGCGGTTCAACAGCTTCAGGCTCCTCTTTCCTGTTCAGGCTGTGGGTGGTTCTACAGCTTCAGGCTCCTCTTTCCTGTTCAGGCTGTGGACAGTTCTACAGCTGTAGGCTCTCACTTCCTGTTCAGGCTGTGGGCAGTTCAACAGCTTCAGGCTCCTCTTCCGGTTCAGGCTGTGTGTGGTTCTACAGTTTCAGGCTCCCGCTTCCTGTTCAGGCTGTGGGCGGTTCTACAGCTTCAGGCTCCCACTTCCTGTTCAGGCTGTTGGCAGTTCTACAGCTTCAGGCTCCCATTTCCTGTTCAGCCTGTGGGCGGTTCAACAGCTTCAGGCTCCTCTTTCCTGTTCAGGCTGTGGGTGGTTCTACAGCTTCAGGCTCCTATTTCATGTTCAGGCTGTGGACAGTTCTACAGCTGTAGGCTCTCACTTCCTGTTCCGGCTGTGGGGAGTTCAACAGCTTCAGGCTCCTCTTTCCTGTTCAGGCTGTGTGTGGTTCTACAGTTTAAGGCTCCCGCTTCCTGTTCAGGCTGTGGGCGGTTTCTACAGCTTCAGGCTCCCACTTCTGTTCAGCTGTTGGCAGTTCTACAGCTTCAGGCTCCATTTCCTGTTCAGCCTTATGGGGTTCAACAGCTTCAGGCTCCTCTTTCCTGTTCAGGCTGTGGGTGGTTCTACAGCTTCAGGCTCCTCTTTCCTGTTCAGGCTGTGGACAGTTCTACAGCTTCATGCTCCTCTTTCCTGTTCAGGCTGTGTGTGGTTCTACAGCTTCAGGCTCCTCTTTCCCGTTAAGGCTGTGGGTACTTCTACAGTTTTAAGCTGCCACGTCCTGTTCAAGCTGTGGGTGGTTCTACAGCACTGGCTGACTTTTCAGCTCTGCAGCTCCTAGCTGAACCTATTGGAAGGACTTTTGTGATAGAGGGGTTTTAACACAAGGGTACAAGGCTCCAGAGTTCTAAAGGGTTAAAGTTTGTCAGTTAGAAAGATAAACATTTATTACATTTATTATTATTATTTCTTATTTTTTTATTTAAGCCTTATTTCTCCTGTGGTGGAGCTGCAGGGAAATTAGACACCTACAGCCAGATCTCCCCACAATGCCAGCTGATCTCCAAGGATTTCAGGAGAGAAGATTGTGTTACCATTTGGGACCCACCCAACAATTAGGATTGTATAACCCCTTAATGTGATAATCAGCTGCCCAGGATACATCCAGTCCTCCTCAGTGATGCTTCCAGCAGGGCTCCTCTATCACCGGGCAGTGGATGGAGTTAAGTACCACAGACGGCAGCTCTCTGAATCCCAAACAATTCAGGCTGATGATTACTAGAAATAACTCTTTCATGTTTGTTGGAAATAAACTACCAGTTTTATTTATAAAGCCATGCTCGCTCATCCAGCATCGAGTTCCAGAGCTGGAATCACACTAATGGTGAACATAAGTCTTGCCAAATGAATCTTTCTGCCAGCGCATTGTTCGTGGATTTAGATTTCCAAATTTAGAGCAGAAAATCTGTTCTGTATTTTTCCCGGGTAGTTGAGCTGTTATGTAGGTGTCGCCGGTACCAGGAGTTATGTAAGGGAGTCGCCTGATCAGAAACGTATTTAGAGTCTCTAGGACGGGTTATGGTAACAGTCAACTTTCTCGGACTGGGGATCCCTGCACCCACCAGAGGGAATGATTCTGGGGGCCATGCTCCATTTATGCAAAGCATGTTGGGCCACATGTATGAAAGCTGTTTAGGTCTAAAACGGGCAAAAAAGTGAGTTTTAGACCTAAACAGTTTTCATACATGTGGCCCGTTATGTCCACTTTTACACTTTTATTGTGTTGTGATCTTTGTTGCTATCATTGTACAGACATATCTGTTAACTCCATAGCACACCATGACATTCTGACATATGATAGGGCAGCTCTAAGGGAGTATGCGGTGGGCTCACTCGCTGTGCCGGCTGTTAGTTACAGCTGATACCCACAGGAAACAGGAGAGATCAGAGCCAGCTCCGGTCTCTGCTGTTTAAACCATTTAGATGCCACGGAACAGTTCTGCACACTTTTCCTTCACCCAATTCCCCCTTTCTCCCCCTCCATTCAGATTGCATGGGGCCGAGCAGTTGTTATTGCAGCCAGGAGCCAAATGAAGGCTTCATAGTAGTAGCAGTAGTAGCAGTAGTATTATATTCTATATTGTATTATTATTATTATTATTTTATATGGCAGCTCTAAGGGAGTATGCGGCGAGCTCACTCGCTGTGCCGGCTGCTAGTTACAGATGATACCTGCAGGAAACCGGAAAGATCAGAGCCAGCTCCGGTCTCTGCTGTTTAACCATTTAGATGCCACAGGACAGTTCTGCGCAGTTTTCCTCCACCCCACAAAAAATTTATAAAAAAAGTTACATATAGTTGGTATCGTAGTATCCGTAACAGTCTGATCTATTAAAATGTAACATTTTATTCCAAACGGTAAACACACTACAAGAAAAAAAAAAATCCCAATGCAAAATCAACACAGCAATATATTTGGTAATAGTCTTCATTTACCTTTCCCTGCATGTTGAAAGCTAATCACTGTGGTGAGAAAACCCCTTTAAGGATGTAAGGATTTACTGGAGGTCTTACAAGTAAATATAGTGTGTTTAAGCTGCATGGTACATAGATTGTAGTATGTATATAATGTTGTAACAACCAATAGTAGACAGTAGATGGGACCACCTGTTTGATATAGGGATATAACAATAGTTTATACAATTGAGATTAAAACAGGCCTGCACAACATACGGCCCAGAGTTTCTGACAGTCCACACTGATCCACAATGGACTGGGCTTGAACTAACCTCTGCCCAATTTAGGTGACTGACCAGTTTGGAGGCAGTACCTTCCAGTTGGGTGGTAACCTGGGGGTGTTCCCTAGAAAACCAGAGTGGCTTTAGCCCCCACATTCTGCCTAGTTGTATAGCCTGGATTTGAATAATTAGGGAAATTGCTGAACTACAATGGCAGGCAATAGCTCCTCAAAGAGGTTGTACCATATCACACTTTGATGGCATATTGATAGGAAATGTCAATAATGTGAGAGAGATATAGAAGAATAACCTCCTATATCACAATACTGAAGTGACCAAGCTTGTGTGGTCACTCTTTTTGAGAGTGCAGGCTCAGCCAATTAAGAATAAGAGGAGGGAGGCTTACATAATAGCCATGCGTCTTAGAGAGGGGCCAGTTGTGGTTAGTTATTAAGTCAACAGATAGAGTCAGAGTTGATTCAGCAAAAGAGGTTGTCTGACCAGCAACCAGCAGTGGAGCAGAGGCAGGCAGGGCCGTTTTACCTGCCTGAATAGAGATTAGGCGAATAGATAGAAAAGAGACAGACATGAAGGAAAATGAGAAAGGAAACCCTCAGTGAGGAGGTCTGCCAGATGACACCAGTCATTTGCTAGGTTTATGGTGGTTATGAGTACGGGGAGCCCATAGTCTACTGGAAAGAGGACCTGCTTCCATACCATTAAGGCTGGAAGATCATCAGTGAAATGTGAGCAGGGCAAGTAGAGACGACTTCTGAGAGGTGGTACGGAGGTATTGCTGGGATGGAGGTATGTGTAATGTGGAAATGAAAGAATGTACCCTGCATATGAAGAAATGTAAAGTTTAGAGCCATGAGTACAGACTGCCAAGACTCCAGCCTACTACTGTCTCTATGGTCCCAATTCTATGGTTGCATTGCAACTCCCAGCACACCACAGGTAGGCCTACTTCATTTCACACCACACACCTGCATTTATAGTCACTCTGGAACCTAGAACCATACTTCCTAACTTTTAGAGATTACAGTGAGGGACATATCAGGATACGGCACTAACTATGTCCAGACACATGACATCACACCAGGACACACCTCTAACTACACCCAAACACATGATATCACACCAGGACACACCTTTAACCACGCCCAAACACTTTACATTACACCAGGACATGGCTCTAACCACACCCAAACGCATGACATCACAATCAGGACACACCTCTAACCCCACCCAAACACATGACATCACACCAGGACACACCTCTAACCACACCCAAACACATGACATCACACCAGGACACACCTCTAACCACACCCAAACACATGACATCACACCAGGACACGCCTCTAACCACACCCAAACACATGACATCACACCAGGACATGCCTCTAACCACACCCAAACACATGACATCACACCAGGACATGCCTCTAACCACACCCAAACACATGACATCACACCAGGACATGCCTCTAACCACACCCAAACACATGACATCACACCAGGACACACCTCTAACCACACCCAAACACATGACATCACACCAAGACCCGCCTCTAACCACACCCAACCACATGACATCACACCAGGACACGCCTCTAACGCCTCCTAAACAAATTAGATCACAGCAAGACACACCTCTAACCACATCCAAACACATGACATCACACCAAGAAATGCTTCTAACCACACCCAATCATTACATCACACAGGGACATGCCTCTAACCACACCCATACGCATGACATCACACCAAGACACACCTCTAACCACACCCAAACACATGACATCACACCAAGAGACGCCTCTAACCACACCCAAACACATGACATCACACCTGGCCAGCCCCTTAAAACCCCAACAAACCCAAAAAAACATTACACGGGGGCATGCCTCTAACCACACCCAAACACATGACATCACACCAGGACATGCCCCTAACCACACCCAAACACATGACATCACACAGGACACTCCTCTAACCACACCCAAACACATGACATCACACCAGGACATGCCTCTAACCACACCCAAACACATGACATCACACCAGGACACGCCTCTAACGCCACCTAAACAAATTAGATCACAGCAAGACACACCTCTAACTGCACGCAAACACATGACATCACACCAGGAAATGCTTCTAACCACACCCAATCATTACATCACACAGGGACATGCCTCTAACCACACCCAAACACATGACATCACACCTCTAACCACACCCAAACACATGACATCACACCAAGAGACGCCTCTAACTACACCCAAACACATGATATCACACCAGGACATACTTGTAACCACACCCAAACACATGAAATCACTCCAAGACACGCCTCTAACCACACCCAAACACATGACATCACACCTGGCCACACCTCTAACCACAACAAACACATGAAATTACACGGGGACATGCCTCTAACCACACCCAAACACATTACATCACACCAAGAGACGCCTCTAACCACACCCAACACATGACATCACACCAAGACACACCTCTAACCACACCCAAACACATGACATCACACAGGAACACGCCTCTAACCACACCCAAAACATGCAAACACACCAAGACACATCTAACCACACCCAAAACATGACTCACACAAGGACAGCCTCTAACCAACCCATACACATGACATCACACCAAGACACACCTCTAACCACACCCAAACACATGACATCACACAGGGACACGCCTCTAACCACACCTAAAAACATGAAATCACACAGGGACACGCCCCTAACCAAACCCAAACACATAAAATTACACGGGGACATGCCTCTAACCACACCTAAACACATTACATCACACCACGAGACGCCTCTAACCACACCAAAAAACATGACTTCACACCTCTAACCACACCCAAACACATGACATCACACCTGACCACGCCTCTAACCACAACAAACACATGACATCACACCAAGAGACGCCTCTAACCACACCCAAACACATAACATCACACCAGGACACATCTCTAACCACACCCATACACATGACATCACACCTCTAACCACACCCAAACACATGACATCACACCAGGAAATGCTTCTAACCACACCCATACACATGACATCACACCTCTAACCACACCCATACACATGACATCACACCTCTAACCATACCCAAACACATGACATCACATCACGAGACGCCTCTAACTACACACAAAAACATGACATCACACCAGGACATACTTGTAACCACACCCAAACACATGAAATCACACCAAGACACGCCTCTAACTACAACAAAAACATGACATTACACAGGGACACGCCTCTAACCACACCCAAACACATGACATCACACTGGGAAATGCCTCTAACCACACCCAAACACATGACATCACACCAAGAGACGCCTCTAACCACACCCAAGCACATGACATTACACCAAGACCCGCCTCTAACCACACCCAAACACATGACATCACACAGGGAAATGCCTCTAACCACACCCAAACACATGACATTACACTAGGACCCGCCTCTAACTACACCCAAACACATGACCTCACACCAAGACCCGCCTCTAACCACACCCAATCATTACATCACACCAAGACCCGCCTCTAACCACACCCAAACACATGACATCACACAGGGAAATGCCTCTAACCACACCCAAACACATGACATTACACTAGGACCCGCCTCTAACTACACCCAAGCACATGACATCACACTAGGACACGCATCTAACTACACCCAAGCACATGACATCACACCAGGACACGCCTCTAACCACACCCAAGCACATGACATCACACCAGGACACGCATCTAACCACACCCAAGCACATGACATCACACCAAGACCCGCCTCTAACCACACCCAAACACATGACATCACACCAGGACACGCCTCTAACCACACCCAAGCACATGACATCACACCAAGACCCGCCTCTAACCACACCCAAACACATGACATCACACCAGGACCCGCCTCTAACCACACCCAAACACATGACATCACACCAGGACACGCCTCTAACGCCACCTAAACAAATTACATCACAGCAAGACACACCTCTAACCACGCCCAAACACATGCCATTACAACAAGACACTCCTCAAACCACACCCAAACACATGACATCACACCAGGACACGCCTACAGCCACACCCAAACACAAACATCCCAATATTTTTAGAGCAACAGTTCACTATACAAAAGATTAATTGTTGTTATACATAACTGTATGTTTCAATGGGTTTTTATTAAAACACCAAATATCATTAAATCATTGGAATAGGGGTCTACCCTTTATCTATAGAGCACATGTGTCTGGACACTTTTAAGCAATCTCTGTACATTCACGGTTCTATAAGATATTTGGTGATTAGATCTAAAATCAGTTCCAAATGAGGTTGTCCTCTGCTAGGCCTATGGGGTTCTACATTACTTAGTGTTCATTATTGTGTCAGAACTTGGGCCCATGGGAGGATCTGTTGGATCTTTGGTGTAATTTATACATAAAATACTAGAAATTAGGAAAATGGGGTCCTCATCTTGTGCCCAAAGAAGTTGCTCATCCTGACACATGTAAGAGCAGTACAGGTATTAGTATGCACTGTTTGTGAGAGGGCTATAGACTCCCAATCACTGCATGCACTCAATATACATGTAAGGCAGTCAGAACATGTGTACCGATGTACGTAGAGAGGGCTATAGCCCCAATACTGCATGCACCTCACTAATAATGTAAGAGCAGTACAGGACTGTAGTGCTGATGTATGTAGAGAGGCGCTATAGACCCCCCAATCACTTTTTTACCCCTAATAATGTAAGAGCGTAAGGAATGTAGAAACCAACCTGTACTTAGAGAGGTGTTTTAAGACCACCTCACGCATGACCTCACTAATAATGTAAGGCAGTACAGGAATGTCGCACTCTTTACTGTTGGGATGAGATTTTAGTGCCAGTCACTGATATACTGCATAATACATTTAAAGGGGTTTTCCCCGGATTTTTTGGGTTGACGTGGATCCTCCAAAATGGGTATTTAATCACTTTTCAAAATATTTTGTGTTAAAAAAAATTCACCCTGAGAGAGCTAAGGCTGCCTTCCCTGCCTTATTTTATTTAAAAAAGCTTTATTGATAGACTGACAGAGCTGCTGGCGGGTTGGCAGGAAGCTTCTTTTGTGCAGAGCTGAAGGAGCTTTCAAGTGTTGTGGAGAAAGGTTTTGTCTTTTGTATAAGAATCTCCCAGTTGTTGTTTGATTATTTTGGGGAACATTTCAAACCCATCCTTATGCATGGCTCTGTGCTCTGTCTCTCTCTCTTAGCTCAGCATGGCTTTGTTTACGTTTGCTTCTTAGCAGATAAGGCACGTCCTGGCTAAACCCCTTTTAAAAGGGAGTACAGGGAAAATGTATCAACTGTATGTAGAGAGGCAATAGACCCCTCACTACTGCCCTCCTTAAATGTAAGGCAGTCGGTTGTGTATGCCTGTAATGTAGAGAGGGTTAGCCCCCAATCACTACTGCCCTCACTAATCATGTAAGGCAGTACAGGACTGTAGTACCCCACTGTACTGTAGAGAGAAGTTATAGACAAACAATCACTGCATGCACCCCATAATCATGTAAGCAGACGGACTGTTGGCTGCCTGTTGTAGAGAGGTGCTATAGACTGCCAATCAACTGCATGCACTCATTAAAAATTAAGAGCGTTCGGAATGTTTTACCGAACTGTATGTTTAGGAGCTATAGACCCCAAACATGCTGCACCTCACTAATTCATGTAAGAGCAGTACAGAACATGTGTACCGCACGTTCTTTAGAGAGGTGCTAAGACCCCTATCATTTCATGCCCCATAATACAGAAGAGCGTACAGGCATGTGTATGTGTGTAGAGGCGTATAGATGGGGAATTACTGCATGCACCCCACTAATACATGTAAGGAGTACGGACATGTAGTACCGCCGTACTGTAGAGAGGCGCTATAAACCCCCAATCACTGCATGCACCTATAATGCATGAGAGCAGAAAAAGGGCTGTAGTACCCACTGACTGTAGAGAGGCGCTATAGATGCCAATCACTGCAGCCTCACTAATAATGTAAAAGCAGAAAGGACTGTGTACCGCAATTTATGTGGGAGCACTATAGGGACCCCAATCACTGCTGCCCTATAAAATGTAAAAGCAGTACGGACATGTAGTCCGCATTACGTAGAGAGATGCTATGACCCCCAAAAAAATGCTGCACTCACTTTACAGTAAGGCAGTACAGGGAAAGAGTCCGCACTGTACTGTAGAGGGGCATAGACCACCATATGCATGCCCCACTAATACATGTGGCGTAAGGGCATGTAGTACCCCACTGTACTGTAGAGGCGCTTAGACACCATCATGATGCACCTCACTAATAAATGTAAGAGCAGTAAAGGGCATGTGTTCGCACTGTACCGTAGGAGGGCTATAGACCCCCAATCACTGCATACACCTCATAAAACAGTAGAGCAGTAAGGAAAGTAGTACCGCCTTAAGTAGAGAGGCGCTATAGACCACCAATCACTGCATGCACCTCACTAATACATGTAAGAGCAGTACAGGACATGTGTACCCATGTTTGTAGGGGGATACTGACCCCAACATGCATGCACCTACTAATACATGTAAGAGCGAACGGACTGTAGTACCGACTGCTGTAGAGAGGGGCTACGACCACGTACTCCATGTATCTCCCTTATACAGAAGTAAGATGTTCATGATAATTGTCTGGATTCTCCATCAATCACATGAGTGCAGTCGCGGTTGGGACATTGTATGGTGAGTTTGGTTTCCAGATACAATATCTTAGGAAAGATCATCACATGGAGGAAACATTGTATCCAGAGGCCATTATAAATTTAGAGACCTCTATATTAGTTTGAAAAATGTGCTGTCTACATTAGATGAGTCTTCTAGATTACAGCCCAGCCGCCGGTGAAAGGGAGGGTCTTAGAGGAAGCGCTAATTAAGTGATGGAGAACTGATCTGAGAAAGGTTGAACCTGATGGACATGGATCGTCCAATGTAACTATGTAGTGGTATTATTTGGCTCGGTGTTCCCTCCCCTGTGGAATTTTAAAACTGGTCGGAGGTTAGGTTTGAAATCTCCAACACAGAGGAGCTTTTTACCAACAGACACAAATCTGGCCGATGGACCCCACTGGCATGAGTGCATCTGTTAAATTCTGTTGTGGTGGCTGCCGTGCTACACTATTTTTTATGTAATTCTTGACAGAACTTGCGACAAAGGGTTCCGTATAGTTCAAGTTTGTACAGTGAAAAAAGGGGAGACGTCTTTTCAGTTAGCCTATTTTTCTAAATGTTGGGTCCGAGTGGAAAAACCCCCCAAAGGTGAAGCCAATTGTCCTCATTTTAGGGGAAAAATAAAATTTTTCCCCCACTCCAAATTTGGGAATCGAATAATTTTGGACAGCGACCCTTTCTCCGAATCTGGGCACTTAATTGTTTTATTATTACATCTGAATGTATCCCGACCCCTTTCCAGAATCTGGTCATATAAAATTTTTATATTATTTCATTAGAATGTATCCGACCCCTTTTCAGAATCCGGTCACTTAACTTGTTATTTATTTTTACTATAGAAAAGTTCCGACCTTCTCGAGAATCCGGTCACTATAAAATTTTAGAAGTCCAAACAGCGTGAATGTACCTGCACCAAACTTTTGTCTGCTGTTTAAGTTTCCTTTTTATCCTTTTTTTGTACCACTGCTTTCCC